>CAXHSM010000001.1:8552485-8810485 GCA_964019185.1 Maratus speculifer
AGAAAAATGACCATGTTAAAAGTTTAAGCACAAAATCATTTTTATGCAAATTTTACAGTCTGACGTAAATGGTTGCGCACGCAAACAATTTCTGGGTGTATAAGAAGCAGTCCGCTGTTGTTTTTGAGTAGTACAAAATGCCCAAGTCGAAAGAATTTTCAGAGGAGATGATAAAAATTTGGAATATGAGAGTAAAATGTAATTCTGTTTCTGAAATTGCAAATGCATTAAAAAGGTCAAAACAAGGTATTCATTAAATTTTGGTTCGTGATAATGATTTTAAACAAAAATTTTGTTCAGGAAGGCCGCGAGTGACTAGTTTGGGCGAAGATAGCTGCATCAGAAATTTGGCTTCAACTGGTAATTACTTCCTTTTGGAAATAAAATATGCAGTTGGAGAACAAATATAAAAAAAACTTTATAGAAGAGTTTTGGAATTCAAATACATCAAATATCATAAAATGGCTCGATTACCGTGTCTCAAACGACACTATAAAGAAGCTAGATTACAATGGGCCAAAGAGCATTTGGTGAAAAAGTGGCTGAATGTCATATTCAGTGATAAAGAAAAATGGAACCTCGATGGGTTTAAGTACTATTGGCATGATCTCCGCAAAGAACCTAGGAGTGTATTTAGCCGATAACATAATGGTAGTTCTGTAATGGTATGGGGGGCTATTTCTTTCAATGGTCAGACATCTCTAGCATTCATCAGTGGTCATGAAAACTTTGAAAATTACCAAGAGACACTTGCCAATCATTTGCTTCCTGTTGCTGAGGTTTTTAGGGGGAGAAAAATGGTTATTTCAGCATGATAATGCTTCCATCCATACCTCAAACTCAACTTCATCGTGGCTTAAGTTGAAAACATTGTCTGTTTTGAAAAGGCCGGCAATTAGTCCTGCTTCAAACTTTATAAAAAATATGTGGGGTACTCTCACTCATGCAGTTTATCCAAATTAAAGCAGTATTCTTCAGTTAAAGATTTGAAAGATGCCATTGAGAACGCTTGGTTTAAAAATGAACCAGAAACAATACAGAACCTCATTTTAACGATGGAAGATCGTATATTTAAAGTAACTCAGCAGAAAGGAGCAATAATCAAGTATTAATTTTTTTTGTTCTTGTTCTGCTAAAGACTAAAAAACTACAGTGCTTAAACTTTTGACACACTCATTTTTGTTATTTTGATAAATTTTATTATTTAAGATGATAAATTTTATAGCATGAATCTGTTATCTATCTTTTTAAAACTACAATTTGTTGGCTATGTGAAAAGGGAAGTAACTTTCACCCATTAATAAAATTTTGTTTTGAAATTTTCTGTTGTGCTTAAACTTTTGACACGCACTGTATATATATATCAACCGACGGATCAAATACAGGGCTGTTCAAAAGTATTTCAATACATATTTGGCTATGGACAGTAGCATCTTATTTCACTAAATAACAAAATTTTATTAAAGATTTCAGGAAGCGTTGGAAAGTGTTTCATAATCTATGCTTAACGCATGATTTTTCTTGTTTACACTAATTTCATAGTTCATATTATAAAATTTTTAAAATTACAAATTCAACGTATTTATGTTTTGGTTTAATGTAACAAGCACATAAAAAATTATAGTTTCAGAAGATATTATTAATAAAAATATGAAAATTCAATTTAACATTACAAGTTCCAAATGAATTGAAATTTCATTTCTAGTCCTTTTTGCATCCCGAAGATTTAAAATACAGTGTCAAAATTAGATGTTGCTATTAAAAAAAACACTGTGGTTTTGATTTTGTAGATGGCCCCCTAAACAAATTTTATATACATCATTTAAAAGTAGACTTGAATTCTAATTGTTTGGTAGGAATAACTTTCTTTTATTATAACAGGGTTCATATTCATTTCCCAAGAAAAAATTCCATGAGAATGAGAATCCCCTGATGTATTTATTTTCCGGAAAGTACAATTTTTCCATATCAACAATTAACGACATTTTAAAAACCAATATCATGACACTCCCATCTCCTCAAAATAAAATAAAAACAAAGTGATCTAAAAAATAAAGTTTATACATCACTTAAATAAACAATACGAAACTTTAAAAGGAAAACATTATTTCATGTAAAACAGGGATATGAAGCCAGCATGCCTTTTAGGGCTTTCCTTAAAAACTTGGTAGTCATGATTTTACTAATTCTTTTTTAAAGCATTATGAATAACCTGAAGGCTACAAGTGCCAATATCATTTACAAATGTCCTTTCTTTTTCTTGAACTATCATCAAACCTCAGGATGTCAGATGATGCAATTTCATAAACCATGCAAACAGCAATAATTGTCCCTCAATTTCCCCGAGTAGACAATCATTTTGGCAAGTTTTCCCAGGTTTGGGGAATTTTTTGTACTATTCCCTGATTTTTACAACCTAAAATTTATCCCCTGATTTTCCCAGGAATCCCATATTCCCCTGATGAGTATGAACCCTGTATAATTAGTTGCAGAATTCTTAGGGGATCTTAAAATTAACAAAGGAATAAAGACAAATACAAGCAATGAAAACTGCAAAAATTACAAAAAAGAATTTTAATTTTATAAAAGAAAGAAAGATTTTTTCAGCATATGGAAAACTCTAAATACCTGACAGATATGAAACACTATATAATCTAAGAGGGCACATATAAAAAAAAGATACAAAATGTACAAAAAAAAAAAAAAAAAAAAAATATATATATATAGGAATAACAAAAGCATGAAAGCTTCGAAGAAATGTTAAATCATATTTCAGATCTTCTGCATTTAGGTTAATGTTTCTCCTTTAGTGACCTAAAAAGAAAAAAAAAAAAGAGAAAAATTAATAAAAAAATAGTGAAAAAAAATTCCTATTTTTTAACAGGATTTGATGATCTATATCATGATAAATACCCATAGGTGAAAATTAACGGTCACATTCACCACTAGGTGATTAAAGTTATAAAAATGGAGATTAAAGAATCTGTTACCGATCGCCAAGTAAAATGCAGCTTTTTTTTCAGGAAAATATGCACTCTTTGATTAAATCTAAGTAGCAAACTGATTTTCCCAACCCGATGCAAGTAGATTTCAACGACTCAGCTGTATTTTCAATAATTCAGCATTTCATCATGTGTTTGTTCTTCAGCAGGGATGTAGTGGAGGGTATACGAAGGTATATGCCGTATACCTTCTGAATTTTTTTTTAAGGAACACTGCATATCCTCTGTTTCTCTAGAAAGCTATAGTATTTATACCCTAGGGTATACTCTCTGCTTTGAAAGTATACCCTCTGCTTAGAGTGTATACCTTCTGGAATTTTAACGACTACACCACTGCTCTTCAGTTGAATTATTCTTTTTTTTTTTTTTCTCCTGAGAAATACAGTTCCATTCTGCGAAATATATTCATCAGGATTTCACATGCATTTCAAGTTATTTATTACTTTTTTTTCCCACCCGTATTCAAACAGACTCTAAGGGTGTTCTTAAATCAAAAAGGGCAACTTTGAGACTTAAATTTTCTTTTTTCTTTTTAGAAATTCATGAAACTAGCAGGTGTTGTTGTTCAGAAACTATCGAATCACACTCAGTTTCCCATTTTCTTGCAAACACAATAGATCTTTCAGGAAAAAGTCAAATTTGACGTTTTGAATTGAATTTCTCAACGAAAGCTGAAATATCAGTTAAAACTGCGATCGAAAGCGTGGTCATCACAGTATCAATTTCACACTTAACTCAATAGGTAATTTATTGATCACAGAATTAAAAATTGAGTTTGATTCCAAATCACTTCCATAATTAGGTCTTTCAATTTTCTATCATTTAATTCAAAAAAGAATTTGTAAATGCATCAAAACGTTTTGTGCTGTTGATAACAGCCTTAAGGACATAGCAGTATCTTCAATATTTCGACTCTTGCCAGATGCTCAACAGTTATTTTTTTTCAAGAGATATTGTTTAATTCTGCAGAATACACTCAGCAGCTTAGATTTAACTTCTGTGTGCCGTGTGTTAATAACACATTTACTTATTAAATAAAATCAAAATAGTATTTCATTGATTATTTTTTTTTTTTGGGGGGGGGGGGGGAGGGTATAAAAAAATCTGTATAAATCAGGGGTTGATTTAGAAAAAGAAAGTTGCATAGCAGTAACTGCTATACAAAGTCAGTTTTGAATAGCAGTTAGACACTTTTGTATAGCAAGTAAAAAATAGCTAACGTAACTTTTAAATCTTGAAAATTTACAAACAAATTTTACTACAAATTACTTACAAATTTACGTTTACTTCTATGAGCAAACGCCATGATTAGTGAGTAACAGTGATTCAGTAATCAATCACAGCGTCAGGGTGGAAAAAAACATGTGTTTACTGAGAAAAATGCGCCCAGCAATGGCGTCTCGCTGTATTTCCATTGTAAATAAACACTTGGGGAGAGTTAAAACACAACGTATGTCGTGTAAAAACATCTTTAAATTTTAACTTTAAGTGTACATGACATAATAATGGGTGTGGGAAATATGCATCTCAATGATTGCGATTTAATGTATTTCTTGGATCGCATTTTAGTTAAATTTGAATCGCAAATTGCGATGCGATACCGCTTAAATCGAACCCTGGTATAAAACAACAATTATAATGGCCCCTAACTTTAAAAAGTAGCTACTAATAAAACTGATTCTACCAGCCACGGTCTGCTAACTCAATTTCCTAGTTTTTACCTACATAGATATTCAATATTTATTTTCAAAATATCAAGCAAAACTCCTTTGCCTAAATGACTGGCAAATTCCCTGATGAAATCTCAAAACATTCTCTGACCAAATGGGCATACAGTTTGCTACCTATTTTTGCAATCCTTTGTCAAAAATAAGAAATTTTTTCTGCAATCATTTTTCAAATTTTTATTTTATTTATTTATTTATTTGGCAATTGTTTGATGAATTTTGTGATTTTTATCCAAAAACTATTTGATGAATTTACTCTCAGTTTTCACTTTTTTACTTACTCATCATACATAGTATAGGGTATGTCTTGCAATCGTTTTGAAAATCGAAAAACTTTTTTTGACGGATTTACACATTTTAGATAGTGGAGATTCCGAAAAACATATTTTAAAAAAAAATAATTGCCGTCTGTCTGTCTGTCTGTAAACGCTCTATCTCCCAAACAAATTGAGATAGAGACTTGAAATTTTGTATGTAGTTAGTATGTAAAAATGGGACGAAGCATATTTAATTTCAGCAAACTCGATTATCCGAAACTATTTTTTTCGGACCCTCGAAAAATTCGTCCTGATGAAAGGTATATAAAAATTTTCGAATTTTTTTGTTCTAAGGAATGGACGTAAAAGGCAATAAAATAACACACATTTTGCATATAGAACGAAGTCGATCGGATTATTAGTTGCCGAGATATTTGTAATCCTGTTTTCCACATTCTTCGATTTTTCATGATCCTGTATTTCATTCAAATTTCAATTCAGAGGTATATTTTAATTGAAAATGAGACGCTTAATCCGACGCAGTAAACTGTTAGTTTATACTATAATTATTTACGCAGTTCGGTATTACTTGAGTAGTTTGGCATTTTATATAATATGTCGAAATTGGTACATCAGCAGTTCTTTAATAAAGCATTACTATGTATATTAACAATATTTAAATTGTGTTTATGAATTGCAATGCATTGTATAAATAGTTTTCACATGCTTTATTTTCATATACATATCCATGATGGGTAAGTATTACGGTGGCTCCCAACGACTAGTTTTCTAATATTCTTCCATGACTTCTTAGAAAGTATTCGTAAATTCCTTGACATTTTTCCTATATATCTTGAAATTTCCCATGATGTTGGTGTAACACTTCCCGCCTCACACAGAGAGAACTGAAAGCAACACCGAAGGTGGCACTGTCATTACTAAGTGGCAATCGAAATATATAGCAATTAGCGCATCCCTTTGATACAACGGCGTGTCAAATGTGATGATAGCTCGACCACCCATCGAAATATATGTATCAATTAGCGCATCCCTTTGGGATAACGGAGTGTCAAATGTGACTATAGTTCGACCACCCGGAGCACAGCTTTCAAGTACTGACAGAGGTAAGATCTTCCCACGAACGAAGAAAGAGGGGTGCAGTGCGCAAAGAAGAGAGGAATGCACAGGTGCTCTCAGGAGGAGGATAAAAGAGGGAGAAGAGTGACGGAGAGTGACTTTTTGCCTTGGAGAGAAAAGAGCGTTGGAGCACAGGGCTGAGTGGTGCTCGGAAGATGGGAGACTTTGCGAAGGCTGCGGAGAATGCACAGGCTATAGTTTATATTATTATTATTTTTGGAGTTATAAGGATGTTTCTTTTACACAGTTCGGTATTACTTGAGTAGTTTGGCGTTTTATATAATTTGTCGAAATTGGTACCTCAGCAGTTCATTAACCCATTTTAGGCCAAGCACAGAAATTTTATAAAATGTAGCATTATTTTTATTGAAATATGCTTAAATTACATACATTAAGACACAAAAAAAGATTCGTGCATGAAAAATAATATTTTATATAAGAAATAATATTTTATATAATAATATAAAATATTATTTCTTATAATGAATAATATGAATATGAATTATATTTTTATGACTTTTGTTTTATTCTTATTTCATATACAGAATTTGCAACTTTAATCTATTTTAAAAACATATAATTCATTTCAATTGGAATAATAATATGTTTTTAAAAAGTCGAATTTGTCAAAGGCGTTTCAAATTAAAACTCTAGCGTATTTTGAAAATTTTTTAAGAGAAAGTGTTTACTCCAATTGAATTACTAATATTTTATGGATGTCTTCAAAAGCCTTAAAAAATAGAAGAAAAATAAAATTCTTGAAAAAAATGTGTCAGAGTGTTAAAAAAAATATTTATCGAAATGTTTCGTATACGAACCTTTGGCCGAAAATGGGTTAATAGAGCATTACTATGCATATTAACAATATTTAAATTTTGTTTTGGAATTGCAATGCATTGTATAAATAGGTTTCACATGTTTTATTTTCATATGCCTATCCAAGATGGGTAAGTATTACGGTGCCCCCCCCCCCCCCCCCCCCAACGACTAGTTATAATTAACCAATGAACATCCAAATCTAATCAAGGATGCACCTTATCAGAATAAATGAGTATACCAAAATTGAGACAAATATGATATTTCTATCGAGACTTATCGAGTTACGTACATACCACATACATACAGAACTTGCAAGCATGTTAGTTCTCAGGATTTGAAAGGTTGCATCAGCAACCTTTTCATTTGAATACTGTATATGCACAAAAGTAAGATTAACTTTATTTTTTAGGCACAATAAATAACATTTACTTAGTCTGAGGTAAATAGGGGATTTCAGTTTTTCCTTTTCAAAGCATTTTTTTTTCAACTTACTGAAAGGCAGGACCGTAGCTAGAAATGAACAATAGGGGGGGGGGGGGGGGCTCTAATTTTTTTTCTCTCTCTGGTGCAGAAAGATAAATTAATGGATATTCACATTTTAGGTACTATGTTTCTTATTAAACTGTTGTAATACCTTCATTTTATGCTAAGAAAAGAATATGATAATGAAAATTTCGAGTGTATAACTAGTGAAATATTAAACATCATGTTAGCTTCATATGTGCAAATAGAATCATTGAGTGCTGAAACACTTATTATAGAAGCAATTTAGTATTCCTGCAAAACTGTTAAAGAATCTCAAAGCTAAACTAGACTTTTGAACAGAATTTCATTTGAATTTTCAGAACAAAAATTCATTTAGTGACCTTGAAATCTTTTCCAGGGGGGGGGGGGGGGGGGGGGGGGCTAAGCCGCTTATAGCACCACCTTAGCTACAGCCCTGCTGAAAGGACAACGAGAAGGAATTTTCAAGAACAGAACAATATGTATTTCTATTCCTTCATTCCTCCTCCACCTTTCTATAATCCTTTTATTTTTGAAACTGAAGTAACTTCTGAGACTTTTTTTTTTTTTAAATTAGGGTGATAAGCTTTATGATTCGTGTACCGATACTGATATTAAGAAACATTTTATCTATGTAATTTAAAATTGAAATTTTGAAAAAAATAAAATAATAAAAATTGGGTTTTTTTCAAGTGGGTATTTTCAGAAAAAACACTCCCAGATTTTTTTGGGTTTGGTAAAAACAGGATTCGAAAATATACAAAATATCTGTCATTTTGAAATATATCTGATATTTTTGAATAGTCAACTCTCTGCTAATGCTAATAATAAATATTTTCAAGCATAATATAAATGAAAAACTAAAACAAATTACATAACATATCTTTAACATGAAAACTTAATTAGATAGTATTCTAAAAATGCATTTCTATTCCCCCCCCTTTTTTTTAAATACTTAGAACAAAACTGAACATCAACTAATTAAAAACATGCATAATTTGCTTTATGTACTTATAAATAATAGTAATAACTTATAGGATTCAATATGAAAAAATAAGACATTTATAATATAAAATTTTAAATGCAAAATGTTTTATTTTAATTGAAGAGTTTTAATATATATATATATAAGCTTGTCTTATTTTTTTATTCCTTAGATGTAATACAGTTTAGACTCAACTAAACAAAATCAAAAAAGATTCTTTTCTAAAAATATAACTATCTAAATTAGACAATTTACCTTTCAATGACTGTACTGAATTAATTGTCTTACCATTTATTCATTCTAAATTTAAAAATAAAAACATTAAACACAAAACTTCGAAAAAAATATTTGTTTTCTTGGGCTAAGAAAAGGTTACTGAAAGAGCCAGAGGCAAAAATTATTTAATTACAGAATAATATAGTCAATAACAGTGAAAATTTCATTTATATATATTTTCACAGGAAACATCCATATTATCTTGCTCAGTGATATTTTGAAAATAAATATCAAGTTTATAAAAATGTCGAAAATATCCAAAATCATGATATTTTAAAAATAAATGTAGGATATATATCATGACATATATCTATTGACATACATCAAGGAACCGTGGGTAAAATCATAACAATCCCGGTATATTAAAAAAAAAAAAAAAAAAAAAAAAAAAAAAAAAAAAAAAAAAATTCAACTTACTCTAGCTTCTAGATATTCAATTCTCCTTTCTAAGGAAGTTAATTTTTCATTCAAAGTAGCCAAACGAGCTCTGCATGACATGTCTGAAAAATCAATGGGTTGTCAGTTTTAAGCAAATTAAATTACAGATAATTCAATAACTCCAGAAACAATTAAATAAAAAATACAATAATGAATAATTATAAATAAAACTATTATTGTGCATCAAAATCTCTTAAAAAAAAAAAAAACTTTTATATATTCGAAAAGAACTTAGACATTATTCCAGATTATTTCTCCTTTTCAATAACTTTTTATTTTCTAGCATCTAAAATCTGTCGTCTTTTTGAATTCCTTGCTGTTTCCACACCCTCTATGTACGTTTTCTGTCCCATGCTCTCTCTTTCAGAAATGCGGAACAATATGTAAGAGAAGAGCGCTTATTCTCTCTATACAGTGAAACCCCGATATACCTCTATTGTTCCCGCCTGCTAGAGAGCAAAATTGAGAAATTTCATTACCGGCCACTGGCCAGTCAGACTAATTTTTTAAGTGGCCACTATCTTTAAACTAGTGGTCACTTTCTTATTTAAAAATACTAAACAGTAAAAATTTTATAAGTATTAATCTAAAACTAAATAGTCCAAATAAGTATGTTAATATAAATATATTAGAACAAAAAAAATGTAGAATCTTTGATGAATGCAAGAAAATTTCATTCTCTCCAAATGAAAAAGTGGCCGAGAGGTGGCCGCTGATAGTCAATTTTTCACTGGCCACTTTTTCTCATTTACTGGCCCTGTGGCCGGTACTAATTTTGCTCTATACTGCCTGTATCCATCGTTTTCTTTCTATGGTCCCTGCACAAATTCTACTTAAACAATGAAACCCACAAGCATCGTTGTTCAAAAAGTCATTTTCCCGCATTCATCATTTTGAAAATTTTTTCCTCTCTGAAATGAAATTGAAAGTCATGCGAATCCATATGACACACAAACTGGAATTATTTCCTTTATCCTAAAATAACTCATTTGTGCTATTATTTTAACATAATCTAACTGATTGGTAAAGTTATCATATGAATTTGAATATTTCCAACTGAGCGAAAAATTGTCCAGGCCGGGAATCAAACCTGGATACTTGGCTTACAAGTAGCCGGGTTCGATTCCCGGCCTGGGCAATTTTTCGCTCAGTTGGAAATATTCAAAATTCGTATGATAACTTTACCAATCAGTTAGATTGTGTTAAAATAATAGCATATCAGGGTTCGTGATTTTTTTAATAAAATCAAAACAATCGGATTTTTTTGATTTAAATCGGATTTTTTTGATTTAAATCAGATTTTTTTGATTTTTTTAAAAATTGCCACACATTAATATTATTTTATGATTTTTTGATTAATTTAAATAATATAAAGTTTACATACATAGACATGCATATTATAAGTATTATCTATTACTAATATTACACAATTTACATAAAAGATTCATACTATTTCAAGGTAAAATTTTAGGCTATGAAAAAATCTTGATTACACAAAATGCATGAAAAACTACAAATCAGATGTCAAAAATTAATTCAACCTTCAATATTTTAATTAAAATAAAAAACATCTGCAACACATAAAAAATTTAAACAAAATTGGAAGTTTTTAACTAAGTTTTTAACTTTTTTTTTTTTTTTTAAGTGTTGACTGAGAAAAATGAGTTCAATTGCTGCCATCAAAATACTTAAGGCCAGAGGACACAAATTGAGATGTCATCACTAATCGACTGACTTCTCAGTAGTGTTGGAATTTACACAGGAAAACTTTGAATAGCAATTTTATTTTACTTGTGGAATATTTATTATCTTATAAAACAATAACTATTTAAACTCACTAATAAGAACTTGGAATCCCTAAATAAAAATTCAGCCAGAGAAGGAATGCTACAGTGTTGTCGCATCTGGATATTTTTTACTGGGGGATTCCAAATTCTCATCTGTATGTTTAAGAAGTAATTAATCATAAGTTAATCAGTATGTTCAGTGTTTTATACGATGATTGATATTCTACAAATAAAATAAAAGTAAATTGTTATTCAAAATTTTCTAGTGTGAATTCCAACATAAGTGAGAAGTAAATCAATTAGTGAATACCTCACAATTTGTGTCCTCTGGCGTTGAGCATTTCGATGGCAGCGGTTTAACAGTTTTATCTGTTGATTTCTAAATTCTGAAAGTATCAAACCGAAGGCAAAAAAAAATTTGTTCGATTGAAGCAGATAAATCTATTGCAGTAAAAAGCTAGTTGATCATTAATTCTATTTTTAGTATGAGCTTTTTTGATAACTGTAACAAAAATATCTTCCACCATACTAAAGGGCTGAGATCAATTATATTAAATTAAATAAATAAATCAATTGCTGATTCAGATTTTGCTCAAATTTTTATATAGCAGGCTTCACCAAAATACAGCACATAAAGTCATACAATTTTATTTTACGTCAACTTGCAAAAGTTTTTCTAAATACTAATGAGTAAATATTCAAATATTTAATAGATTTCTGCTTAGATTTCTTTACCGTTGCAAGATTATTTTACAATTTGATTCAAATGAAATTTGAAAGCATTTTTTTCCCCTCTAAACTTTATATTTATTTTACTTTTTTACTAAGCTTAACTTTATCTTTCTGAAAGTTGTTTGATTATATGATGTATATAAAACTAAATTATATTAAAACACATTATTATGTTTGTTTCATCTGAAATTTATAAAAAAATAACTTAAAAGAAAAACTGATTTAAATCAATGATTTTTTAAAAAAAATCAGTTGATTTAAATCGTGATTTAAATCATGATTAAAATCAAGCCGATTTAAATCAACGAACCCTGTAGCATATCTACATATCCATCGTTCTATGGAGTTCCATTACCTGCGGCTTATTCTGACGAGCTGTCTAAATGACAGACCAGATGTTAGGGCCAACAGGGTTATCTGAGCGAGAGATCCCAGCCGGTTATTGCCCGGTTAGCTTAACAGGTAAAGCATTGGCCTTGTAAGCCAAGTATCCGGGTTCGATTCCCAGCCTGGGCAATTTTTTGCTCAGTTGGAAATATTCAAATTCGTATAACTCATTTGTGCTGTTTGTGTTAATAATGGCGACAATAATGTAGATGAAGAGTAGTTGTATTTAGGGGAGGATAACATTATGTTACCATTGATCAAGATGTTGCTAAAAGTGCTGTTTTAAACATAAAAGAAATAAAGAAGAGGATAATGTTCATGCCGATGAAGCTAAGCCACCAGTGCTAATTCTGTCTGATGCAATTACAGCATTTAAAACTACAAAAATTGATGAGAAAATGTTGCACATCTTAAAAATTTATTTTTTTTTAATTAAAAAACAATGAACAAAAAAAAAAATAAAAATAAAAATATTAAATTTTTAAAAATATATATCAATTTCTGATAACTTCGATTTATTTCTTTTACAGTTTAGTAAGCAACAAATTCGTATATTTATTAGTATACTGCAAGCTAGAGATGGGACGAATATTCGGCCACTATTCGGTATTCGGCCCTTTTGCCGAATATTCGGTTGGCCGAATATTGAAGGCTTGTTGACCGAATGCTTCGGCCGAATATTTAGAGATATTGTGCCGAATATTACTAATATCTCGCCGAATAGTGAAAGATGTCTTGCGAAATAAATTTTGGATTTAAAGAATTTCGTTTCTTGCAATATTTTTTTTTTCTTTAATTCAAATTGGCTACTTTCTGGCACATTCATGATGTCATTTTCATTCTTATTTATAAAATACACAGTTATTCAGATACTAAAAAATTTACAGCCTTTCTATATTTCCTATAAAAGTTAGTGATATTTTTAAAAATGATGTCCAAATTAGAGATTCAATTTTATGGGAAATGTCTTCATTAGAGAATGATAAATTAAAACTCAAAGTATAAAAACACTTATAGAAAAAAAAAAATTAGAAAAACACTGCCTTATTCTAAAACACTCAAATATTTATTAACGTTTGCAAATTCCATGCACGTATAAAAAAAAGCTTTTATGAAATTCATAACTTATTTTCTATAAAGTAAGAAATGAAAAATTTCATTAACTAGGTGTATTAACGAAGATTCAAGAAGATACATTTTCAAGATTTCATATCAAATATTGCTATTCCAAGTACAACGGTACATCTGAAAACAGAACTGATGTTAAATTAGATACTCATTAGATGACACAACTTGTTTATGCAGATGGTTTTATAAATATTTAAATATAAATTCTAAATATTTAGCAAAATAATTATTTTATTCTACTGTTTTCACATTTAAATAATTATTTGCATAATTACTGACTTTAATATGTAATATTATATATATATATATATTTTTTATCTACATCTTCCTTCTTTCAAGTTGTTATCAATTTCTGTTTATCCTTTTAATGCTCATTGAATAAGCAGAATTTTGAATTTGGATATTGTATGCGTCAATTCAAATGCCAAAGATTTTGTGTACATATGCATTCTACTTTAAGTACACCTTTTGCTTTAACGTAATCTGTAATTTAAACTTGGGAACTGATTTCAGAACAGTCTCATTCTTACAAATTTCTTCATCATTAGGGACAAAAGTTCTCAATGATAAAATATACTTCATTATAGGTTGTTTCAGAAAATATCTCCTTGTTAGTTCTGAGAGTGAGAGAGACAAACTAAGAATATTACTGATTTTGGATGCAAGAAAGGGTAAAAGTATCATTTGATAGTAAAAGTGAAGTACATTCTTCATATTTTAATGAAAATATCTTACCATTCTGACTTACTGAAAATCCATGTACATTAAGATACATTTTGATGTACATTAAGATAAGAGAATATAATGCAATTTCATAATTTTTTTGTGTTAAAATAAGTTTTTCAAACTTAAAAATACATTTAAAAGTACATTTAAGAGTAGTAATGATTAATAAGCTCCTATTTTTTAAATTATATGTAATCAAAAGTTATTTTCTCTATCGGAAAACAAATTTTGGTATTCGGCCTAAAATTTGGTCGAATATTCGGTATTCGGCCAAATCACTATTCGTCCCGTCCCTAGCATTAGTAATACATAAACATAGTGTTTTTTCGTATCTTGAGGTGAATCTGCATTCATCATTTTCCCACATACATTGTTTTTCCCCCACACATCCCTTGAAAAACAATGGATTGAGGTTCTACTGTATATACCTATAATTCTCATAATTAAGTTATTCAACAATAAACCATCATAAATTGAAAATATTAACTTTCCCATTAATGGATGTTTAATAATATAACTAAAACAAAGTACAAATAACTATTTTTTCTGTCCTATAAAACTATAGCGGCAAATGTGAAATATCTGCAAAGGAAAATGTACGTCAAAGATGGAAACTGGACTGTGGAGATAGCTACCTGGATCTGAGGTAAGATGAATTTTTCCTGATCCCATTCTGTTAAAATTATTAAGAATGATATTGTTACGAATTTTGTAAATAGTTAGTGTTTGTACTGTAAAATAATGTAAATAATCTTATTAAGCTCCATTCCTTTTCTAATATTAGTTTTTGTTGCATTGTCTCTGTTATCAAGCAAACTTGTCTATTATTTTCAGTGAATGTCTATGGCAGCTTTGCGAAATATTAGAGATATCGCCAAGTTGGCATCACTTTTGGCAACTAATTTTGGTCGCCAAATTTGGCGATATATCGCCAAGTTGGCGACAAACTTGGCGATTGTTGGCGATGGTAACCGTTCCCTATTTATGGTAACCCCCCCCCCTTAGGTCTACTAATACATTGAATGTTGTTCCGTGGTTTTCCGGTTTTTTTCTAGAAGGTTGTAGAAACTTCGCCGCATGCTGCGAACCTATATAAGGAGAGCGATACGAGCTGCTGTTGTCATTATTTACCAGCCAGTCATTGAGTGAACAAGGCGTAGCAAGTTTGCTTGAGTTTCATCTATGTTGTTTTGAATGTTATTAAGTGTTGAGACGTTGTATAAAGAGTATTTGGGGTCTAAAGCTGTAATTGTACGATAGATTTGAGCAGTTATTTTTGAATATCCAGTAATATTTGTGAGTTTCGAAGACTCTGTTGTTCCGAAGTCTGTAAATAAATTATTTTCTACTTTTCTAAGAGCAAGAGTTTCAAGTTGTCTAACCATAAGATCAAAAGAACCCAATATACGCTACAATTTTTGGTGTCAGGAGTCGGGATCTTATGGCGAAAACACGAACAATGGACGTACAACTGAAAGAACTGTTAGAAGCTATTAACGGATTAAGAACAGAGCTGACCAATAAAATTGATAAAGGCCAAGAAGAGTTGGCGGATAAAATGAATAAAGGCCAAGAAGAGTTGGCGGACAAAATGAATAAAAACGAAGAAAGAATGGAACAGTTGACAAATAAAATTGATAAAGGCCAAGAAGAGTTGGCGGAAAAGATGAATAAAGGCCAAGAAGAGCTGGCGGAAAAGATGAATAAAGGCCAAGAAGAGTTGGCGAATAAAATCGACAAAGTCCAAGAAGATGTGACTGAAGAAATGAAAAGAAGCCAAGAGAGAATGGAAGAATTAAAGGAGGAAGTTAATAAAAGCCAAGAAGAAATGAAGAAAACTTTGGAAGAAAAGTTCTCATCGGTAGAGAGAAGAATAGATTTGGTAGAAGAGAAAATTCAGAATGAAGTTAGTAATGTTGAACAGAAAATGGAAAAAAAATGGCGGAAGTAGAAGAGAAAATTCAGAAAGAAGTTTGTAACGTTGAAGAGAAAATCAGTAACGTTGAAGAGAAAATACTAGGTGAAGTAGATGAAAAGCTAAATAAAAAAGTACAAGATCTTGAGAATAAACTTTCAGCGTCTAGTGGTAATTATGAAGAATTTAGGAATCCGCCTGCTTCTCCCGTGCACATTAAGCTGTCGACATACGATGGAAAGAGTTCCTGGCAAGTTTACAAGACCCAATTCACCATTGTAGCTGAAGCGAACAAATGGAGTGACGAGGTGAAAGCTTGTCAACTGGCAGCATCTTTAAGAGGAGAAGCCGCCGACGTGATGCAAACATTGCCCGATATGACGCAACTCAATTTTGAGACTCTAAGTTGTGCACTTGAAATGAGATTCGGCGAAAATTCTTCAAGGATTATACGAGAATACAAATGAAGAGCCGCCATCAAAAATCGAGTGAAACCCTTCAAGAGTTTGCCTCGGAAATTGAACGGCTTGCAAATTTAGCATTCATTGACTGTCCAACAAATGTACGGGAAATGCTCTCACTGCAATATTTTGTAGACGGAATAAAAGATCCAGAAGTGCAGAGAGCGGTACGAATGGCAAATGTACAGGATTTAAAGGCTGCACTACTATATGCCTTAAAGTTGGAAGCAGCTACACAAGCCAGCCGAAGAGATCGTCATTCAGTCCGAGGGGCAACGGTGAACAAAAGCTCAGACACTGAGATCGACTTCTTGAAAGAAATTAGGAAATTAAATCAAGAGATTGAAGCTTTAAAATATGGAAGAACAAGCGCAAGAAGACAGAATCTCACGTGCTGGGGATGTGGTGATACAGGACATCGCCGAAGAAATTGCCCCAAAATCCACGAACGTGAGATAAATTCAAACAGTCAGCAGGGAAACTAAATTTTGGCCATCTCGCGGGGCGGAGGTTGCCAGAGAATGAAAAGCCCCACCTGAAGATCCTCAAGATATCAAAAATGAGCGGCGGTGATAACGAATTATATGTGATAGGCTTTATTAACGGAATTCAGTGCCGTATGATTGTCGATACAGGAGCCAATGTGACAATAATAAGAGAAGATTTGGCTTGAAAATTGAAATGTAAACTCATCTGGACTCCACCATGCATTACCCTGCAAACTGTGATGGGCGACAAGATAGGCATATATGGAAAGGCAAATTTAACTATGAACTTTGGAGGAACGAAATACTACCATACGGCATATGTGGCTGACATAACAGATCCTTGCTTAATCGGGCTAGATTTTCTGAAGAAGTTTGACTTCAAGCTTGATTTCAAAAATAACAAAATGCTCTCAAAATTTGAAGAAATAAGTCTTTTTGGATTGAATAACGAAATTGAATGTAAACAAGCAGTAATAGCCAAAGAAGACATCAATCTAGATCCAAGAACAGAATTTTTAGTTCCAGCTGTAATTAAAAATGAAACTAATTACCGATTTGGCCATATAGATTATCCAGAAGACAATAGTACACAAGCAGGAGTATTGGTGGCTTCTTCTGTGGTAGACCTCTCGAAAAAGACCATTCCAATCAGAATTGCTAACATCAGTGATAAGACGAGGACTATCAAGAAAGGAGAGGTGATAGCGTCATGTGCTCCTGTGACGTGCATAAGTCAAAATTCCAGTCACTCTGAGAAATCTTCAGATAATTTAGTCAAGGATTTGTTACAAAATACAGACTTAAATCCAAAACAGATGGAAGCTGCTGAAAATTTAATTAGAGAATTCCAAAGTTTATTTTCCCAAACATCTGAAGACTTTGGACGAACTAAAATGGCACAACACCGAATTGACACGGGAGATCACTCTCCTATTAAACAGCACCCTAGACGATTACCTTTTGCCAAGCAAGAAGAGGTGCAGAATTTAATTAAAGATATGGAAGAAAATGACGTCATCGAACCATCAACAAGTCCATGGGCGTCTCCCATTGTATTAGTAAGAAAGAAGGATGGTTCTACAAGATTTTGTGTAGACTACCGCCGA
This sequence comes from Maratus speculifer, assembly GCA_964019185.1. Classification (NCBI taxonomy): domain Eukaryota; kingdom Metazoa; phylum Arthropoda; class Arachnida; order Araneae; family Salticidae; genus Maratus; species Maratus speculifer. Next base: position 8,570,361 of record CAXHSM010000001.1, read on the forward strand.
CTGAATGACGTCACCAAAAAGGATAGTTACCCTCTGCCAAGGATTGACGACACTCTTGACACACTTGCGGGCAACACTTGGTTCTCGACTTTAGACTTGAAGAGTGGTTACTGGCAGGTAGAGATCCATCCCGACGACCGCGAGAAGACTGCCTTTACAACGGGACAAGGATTATGGCAGTTCAAGGTAATGCCTTTTGGTCTATGTAACGCACCTGCAACTTTTGAACGCCTTATGGAAACGGTTCTTCGGGGACTGTCATATGAGGCATGTCTTGTTTATTTAGACGATATCATAATCATAGGAAAATCTTTTGATGAACATCTGAACAACCTCAGGCGGGTGCTACAAAAGTTAAAGGAAGCTAATTTGAAGTTAAGCCTTTCGAAGTGCAGTTTGTTTCGCAATGAAGTCGCCTACCTTGGACACATCATTTCGGCGGAACGAGTTAGGACTGATCCAGAGAAGATATCGGCCATGAAAAATTGGAGTCGTCCAGCAGATGTTCACCAGCTTCGAAGTTTTCTAGGATTATGCACCTATTACAGAAAATTCGTCAAAGGCTTCTCGATGATTGCAAGACCACTTCATAAATTAACAGAAGCCAATCAAAAATTTATGTGGACACAGGAATGTGACGCTTTTTTCGAAAAGCTTAAGGAGGCCTTGACATCCACTCCAATTCTGTCGTATCCTCAAATCGATAAACAGTTTATACTTGATACGGATGTAAGCAACGAAAGCATTGGCGCTGTACTGTCCCAGGAAATCGACGGCCAGGAGCGTGTTATCGCCTATTTCAGCAAGTGCTTGTCAAAGGCCGAGCGAAACTACTGCGTAACAAGAAAAGAGCTTCTTGCTGTAGTGAAAGCCATAGACCACTTTCATCACTATCTTTACGGTCGAAAGTTCCTGATCCGAACTGATCATGCTTCTCTAACTTGGCTATTGAATTTTAAGAACCCTAAAGGCCAGATAGCCAGGTGGATACAAAAGCTTCAAGAGTACGATATGGAGATACGCCATCGAAAAGGCTCATCACATGGAAATGCAGATGCTCTCTCAAGAAGACCCTGCTCAGAGAATTGTAGATACTGCGACCGGGTTGAGAAGAAATTTAATGTCAAAGGTCCTATAGTAAGACAAGTTACAACTGGGTCTACATCATCGCAAGATCCATGGAGTGACGAGAGCCTGCGTAAAGATCAACTTGCTGATCCTGAAATTAAGCCAATTCTAGTGCTGAAAGAGGAGTCCAACAGGAAGCCCAGCTGGCAAGACATGGCCCATTACCACCCTACGACTAAACGTTATTGGGCTCTCTGGGACATGGGTGCAAGTTTGAAATTTTGCTAGGACTGAAAATATTTTGAATCCCCCCCCCCCCCAACGTTTTTTTTTAATTTTTTTAATTCATGTTTTTTTTTCCATCAACCTTTGAAAAAAATCGCTTTTACCCACAATCTTTTGACAGAAATCGTGTCTATTTCGCGATCCTTAGAAAAAAATTCGCAACTTTTCCGCGATCCTTAGACAAACATTCGCGTCTTTTTCACGATCTTTTGACAAAACTCGCGTCTTTTTCACGATCTTTTGACAAAACTCGCGTCTTTTCTTTGCTCTTTTGACGAAAAATCGCGTTTTCTCCGCAATTCTGACAAAAATAACGTTTTTTCCGCTATAATTTCACGAAAATCGCGTATTTTTCGCGATTCTTTGAAAGAGACTGCGTCATTTTCGCGATCCTTCGACAGGAATCGCGTTTATTTTGCTATTCTTTGACGAAAAACGCGTCTTTTTGCGATCTTTTGACAGAAATTGCGATTTTCCTGCGATCTTTTGACAAAAATCCCGTATTATCAGCAATCTTTTTTAAAAAATCGTGTCTTTTTTCGCGATCTGTTGACGAAAAACGTCTTTTCCTCGACCTTTTGACAAAAATCGCGTCTTTTCCGCGATTCCTCGACGGAGACACCATCATTTTCGCGATTCTACGACGGAAATGACATTTTTCTTGAGATACGTCGATAATAATCGCTTTATTTCGCAATTTTTTTTTACGAAAAACGCGTCGTTTTGCGATCTTTTAAACGAAATAGCGCTGTTTTCTGTGATTTTTTTGACAGAAATAACTTTTTTTCCGCGATCATTTGACAAAAATCACTTTTATTCATAATATTTTGACGAAAAATCATGTCTTTTTCCGCGATCTTTTGGCGAAAAACGCGTCATTTTCGCAAACATTTTTCGTCGTCGGAGATTTTTCCGTCCCGCTTCCGTCCTCGGGAACTTTTAAAAGACGGAATTCCGTCTGTGGACGGAAAACTTGCACCCATGCTCTGGGATTCCTTACATTTGAAGAACGGCATCTTGTACCGAAAATGGGAGTCTGACGATGGAAAGACATGTAGATGGCAACTACTACTCCCTAAGTCGAGAATTTCTATGGTCCTTCAAGAACTGCATGGTAGTCCCACAGGAGGTCATTTTGGTGTAATGAAGACCCTGCAAAAGGTTCAAGAGCGTTTCTACTGGAATAATGTTCGCAGTGACGTGGAGAAGTGGTGTCGAACTTGTGACACCTGTGTAGCACGTAAAGGTCCAAAGAGGCGCACCCGTGGACGATTGCAACGTTATAATGTAGGAGCTCCTTTCGAACGAATTGCTTTAGACATCCTGGGTAAACTTCCTAGAACATCTGATGGCAATAAGTACATCCTCGTTGTCATGGACTACTTCACTAAGTGGCCTGAAGCCTACGCCATTCCTAATCAAGAGGCGGTAACCGTAGCAGACATACTGATTCAACACTGGGTTTCGAGATACGGAGTTCCTCTTCAAATCCATTCCGATCAAGGAAGAAATTTTGATTCGGCTGTGTTCAAGGAAATGTGTGAACTACTCGGCATGGACAAAACCTGAACAACACCTCTACACCCTCAATCGGACGGCATGGTGGAGCGGTTCAATCGTACCATCCTAAATAGCCTCTCTCTCCTGGTGTCTAGAGACCAACAGGACTGGGACAAGAAATTGCCTCTTTTCCTGCTTGCCTATAGGAGTGCCACTCATGAGGCCACTGGTTACTCCCCTTCTCAAATGCTCTTTGGTCGTGATCTTCGTCTGCCTGCTGATCTTTTGTTTGGCCGTCCTCCTGATGCTCCTTCATCGCCTGAGGAATATGTCGATGAACTCCAGGCACGGATTGAGAAGATTCATTGTCTAGCGAGGAACCGAATTGGACTGGCATCAGAAAAGATGAAGACACGGTACGACACAAAGACAACTGGACATGAGTTCAACGAAGGTGACAAAGTTTGGTTGTGGAATCAGATACGTCGTAAAGGACTGTCGCCAAAACTACAAAGAAACTGGGACGGTCCTTACACAGTCGTCAACAGGCTGAATGACGTCGTCGTACGCATACGAAAATCGCCACACACCAAACCCAAGGTTGTACATTATAACCGGCTAGCCCCTTATTTTGGCCAAAGTGATTAAAAATTCAAAACTGGAATTTCAGACCATGGTCATGAAAGTCACTTTTTGTAAATATGTAAATAGCAATTAGTTCTTATTTATGTAAATCTTATTATTATTTATTTATTTATTTATTTATTTATCTGTTTACTTATTTTAAGTGTTTTCCTCTAACTCAAGGATTGCACTGCCCGGGACGTGCAGTCTTTGAGGAGGGGGTAGTGTTACGAATTTTGTAAATAGTTAGTGTTTGTACTGTAAAATAATGTAAATAATCTTATTAAGCTCCATTCCTTTTCTAATATTAGTTTTTGTTGCATTGTCTCTGTTATCAAGCAAACTTGTCTATTATTTTCAGTGAATGTCTATGGCAGCTTTGCTTGGATATTAGAGATATCGCCAAGTTGGCATCACTTTTGGCAACTAATTTTGGTCGCCAAATTTGACGATATATCGCCAAGTTGGCAACAAACTTGGCGATTGTTGGCGATGGTAACCGTTCCCTATTTATGGTAACCCCCCCCCTTAGGTCTACTAATACATTGAATGTTGTTCCGTGGTTTTCCGGTTTTTTCTAGAAGGTTGTAGAAACTTTGCCGCATGCTGCGAACCTATATAAGGAGAGCGATACGAGCTGCTGTTGTCATTATTTACCAGCCAGTCATTGAGTGAACAAGGCGTAGCAAGTTTGCTTGAGTTTCATCTATGTTGTTTTGAATGTTATTAAGTGTTGAGACGTTGTATAAAGAGTCTTTGGGGTCTAAAGCTGTAATTGTACGATAGATTTGAGCAGTTATTTTTGAATATCCAGTAATATTTGTGAGTTTCGAAGACTCTGTTGTTCTGAAGTCTGTAAATAAATTATTTTCTACTTTTCTAAGAGCAAGAGTTTCAAGTTGTCTAACCATAAGATCAAAAGAACCCAATATACGCTACAATATTATTTAAAGAGGTCCTTCCTAAACATACTCAGATGTATATTGCATTTTTGTATTAACTATTTCTGCAGAACTTTAAAAATGAACTCTGTAAACAAAAATAATTTTTTTTCATCAATATTTTTAGTTTGACAAGTTTATTTAAAATTTTTGCAAAAATAAATTTATCAATAAAGATTTTGAAAAAGTCACCAATTGTGTATAGAAAACATGATGTAGATCCATTCATTAAAAAGGTACTTGTAATTATTTTATATAGTTTTTTTTGCTTTTAGCAAAAGGTGTCATCAATTTTTATCAAATTATTTAAATCAGAAATTAAATCATGATTTTAATTAACTGATTTATTTTTTAGACAAATCAATGGTTAAATTCATAAAATTTTTAAATGTTTAAAAATAAATAAAAAGTATTAAAATGTAAGATGAATAAAATTTGGAAAGTTTCTATTCGCTTTTTACACTTATATATATAAACTACAGCTGATTTGTATCGTTTCAAGAAAGTTTTGTGTTTTATAAAGCAAAATATTAAATAGCTTTTTCTTTTTAAATTGAAAAATTTTAAGATAAATATAAATTTTTTTGGTACTACTCTGTTATCCCGTCGACCAATTTCACCAAATTATACATATTGACATAATTTTTATTTTAAATAACAAAAAAAAAAAAAAAAAAAAAAAAAAAAAAAAAAAATTAGTAGAATATTAATAAAAATACAAATAAAAGGTCGAAATAAAGATCACTTAATGGCATTTTAAACACGTGAATCGTATTTAATACATTGAATGTGACATTCACGATCATCCATTATTGGCATTTAATCTTATAGTTTGGCGATAATTTTTTGGTCGACAGGATAACCTAGTACAGTATAACTTCTTTAATTCAGAATCGTCGTGATTACCACGAGTCTGGATTATAGAAAATTCCGGATTACAGAAGTTTTGTAACTAAAATGCATGTAGATTAATGATAATACTAATGTATCTAATATCTTATCCATATCTCTTATTACTATGGCAATACAAAAATGTAAGGAACTGGATAATTGAAAACATTGAGAAAAATGAATTCAAAATGCTCAAAAAAGAATGTGTTTAAAAAATTTAGGTAAATGTTATGCAGTGTCGCCATCTGTCGTAAACTTTAAAAGTAACAAACATACGATTTTTAAGAAAACTGGGATTTCTGATTTATGAATACTTAATAAATAATGCACATCCCAAGCATAATAGACTTGTCATGAAAAATATTGAAAAACTAAATTTGAAACCCCCCAAAAAAATTACAGTGGGAAATTTAAAACTTGCAATTATAATTTAAAAATCAACCTTATAATTACAGTAACGTATTTGAAATTATAATATGTAAAGCTAATGTTATAAAAATTAAATATATAGCAACTATAAGTATCAAAGTAAGTCACAAGTTAAATACTTAATCAATAAATAATACCTATAATTATCACACATGTAATTTGAAAAGTTCTTACAGTTTTAAAACTGAAAAAAAAAGTTGTGTTATTACATAATCTTTTCATTTTCTGAAATTCATGTATGTATGAGTGTGGCGGCATCTATTATCTGTAATTCAAAACAAAAACGAATAAACGTACCGAAATGTCCAGATTAGAGAAGTTTCTGGATTATAGATGTCTGGATTAAAGATATTATACTGTAGTACCGTTTTTCTTAGATGCATTTGTAATTATTAGGGCTGTACCGAGTACTCGGTATTCGGCCAATCAGCCGAGTACACGATATTCGGCCAAAATTTGGGCCAAGTACTGAGTACATTAACGAGTAGTTGTAAGGATTTAATTTCTAAGCATTTATTATCATTATAATGAGAATTTATTTGGCACAATACATTACAAATGAATAAATTAAAGTTTAAAGCACTAAAATAGTTAATTTCTCCTTGCAAGCTAGTTTTGGTCGCCATAGCATACCATCATCATCATATTTTGCACTGATGATGGTATGCTATGTCTACTGAAACTAATTTGCAAGAAGAAATAAAATATTTTGGTGCTTTAAATTAAATATTTTTGATTTATTTATAATATTAATGAAGACAAAAGAATTTATTACTGATCTGTAAAAGTTATTTGAATATAAATGTATAATAATTGCAATTATTCAAAAAATATTTTATTTAATACATAAAAATATCTATAAAATATGGAAAAGTTAAAAAAAGACACAAATGCAAATTCTTCCCTCCAGTTCACTTTTAATCCACCTTTCATTGTACCATAATTAAAATGACCGAAACTTTCTTTTTCCAAATAATATAGAAATGTTTTAATTGGTAGTTTAACGCCTAATATGGGAATCTATTCATTTGAGCTCATCAATGTTATGATTACTATGAATGAAAATAACAATTTCATTACACTTTACAGTAATTGCTACTAAACTGTGATTAAATTTATCTTGCTTTCAGCAGCATAAAGGCAAAAAAGCTGTTTTAATTCGTACAACATTTCCAATACATAATTTTTTGAGCCCCATCTTGTGGTTTATTGCAGTTAATTACTCTAATAATTAATATTTTGGGATCCAGGCAAGGAAACTGAACCTTTTCAAAATTTGAGCATGCAATTCTATATGGAATGGTCAAAATCCTCCTACAATGTTTCTAGCTATAGCTAACATGTCTAAAATAGCCTGTTAGGCAATAAGCCTGATTTTATTGTAAGTTGCATATTGTGAATAATGCAAGCCTACATCATTACTTTTAACATCAGTTCTTTGAATTATTCACAATTACAGCAACCAATATTCATTCTTGATACAGATTTCCAGTATCAAAATGAATTTGTAAATTGAAGAATCGGTTAATTTGCATTGGTTAAATTTAATTTTTATGTATCACTTTTATTTTCCATTTTTTAACAAAAATAATGCTACTGTTTTAAACTGTTTGAAATTTAAAAAATTATCTTTAAAGGATGTATAATTAGATTTCAAATTAGTTAATTAGAAATTATTTAAAAGTTAATAAAAAATATCTGATTATATGTTAAAGAAGTATGTTTATTATATTTACATAGACATGTTACTCTTAAAGCTTAAAGCTCACTTCATGTGCATTGATAGTTCTTTCTTATACACAGCTACTCGGTACTCGGCCGAGTAGTAAATGGCCGAGTATACTCAGTACTCGGCCAAAGTGCTAATCGGTGCATCCCTAGTAATTATGAAACATTTATAGTTTTCATTTAGTCAGTCTGCATCAAATCAAATAATCTCAAATATTACAGCATGAATGCTTTACAGGTTTTACAGATAATTTATAATTCATATACTGATCTAAATTTTTTTTTAATTTTTTGTTTATAAAGTTTAATAAAGAAAACAATAAGCTTTTTCTGATTAAGATTACAATGATGAGTATCTTGCATTTTATTATGGCACAAATTACAAAGAAGCAATCTAGTATCAAACAAGCATTTGGTTAAAAGCAATGGTACAATGCAAAGTATTTTTTCCTTATTATTCATTTTTAAACAACTCAGCAGAGAAATTTGCTGAAATTTCACTTTATGTCTGATACCAAAGAACAGAATACCTTAGTGCTTAAAAAAAGATCGATATCTTTTACTTTTGTAATCACCCCCCCACCCCCCCCCCCACCCATGTTTGAGCAAAATCACCTCAGAATTATCGAAATTTGTATAATTAGGCTCTTTAAAAAATATATATATATTTTAAAAAGCTGCATATTGTATAATGTACTAAAAAAAACTTTTTTTATATACTTATATTTTAAAAGGCACCAGCTGAACCAAATAACATAATCAGCTTAAATATGAAGTACTTTATGTAAAAATAAAAATTGATGCACTTTTTAATATGGTGTATTATAACAAGAAAATCTAGATACATTTATGGTAAACAGACATAAATCTCGCCAGCAGCAGTTTTTATATTTTGAATGTGCAAATTAAAAAAAAAAAAGCTTTGACATTGATGTAAAATATTTTGCGTTACAGGATTATTTATCATTATCTTTATTTTTTTTAAATTAATGTTATGTAATTTAAGGTACATTAACAAATGGTTTATATTTTAAAATAAATTACAGTAAAATACTGTTAATCCGTCCTTCCCTTCAAACAGCCCCCCCCCCCTCTAACTTTATAAAAAAAATTTAATTTTCAAAAAATTCCAAGAAAGCACCTCCCCTCTCCTTTCTTAAAGATAGCTGAAAAAATGAAAATTATGTCAAATAATCACTAAAAAACAGAAAGTACATAAAAAAATTGCAAAAAAAAAAAGGAAAATTTATCCACTAATCGCTGACTAAACATGAATTTCATCAAAGAAGCATGAAAAAATGCAAATTTCTTCAAAGGATCATTAATTTAATTGAAGGATTGCCAAAAAACGAACATTGTGTCAAAAGATTGCAGGAAAAAATGCAAATTATATCAGAACTAAAAAATTGCTATCAAAAGATCATTAAATATGTGAATTATGTAAAAAAAATCTCTGAAAAAACACAAATTACGTAAAAAAAGAAAAGTGGAAAAATTGTGAATTTCTCAAAAAACATACATTTTATCAAAAGATTGCAGGAAACAGGGCTCGAAAAATAGTATTCCCGGGGAACCTAGAAATCATTTCTTGGAACATGGAAGAATCCTGTGTAAGCGCCCTCCCACCCTCTGATTATTTTTCGTCATGTTTGGAAGCGGGGGACGAATTAACAGTATTTTACGGTAATTGCGAATAAGCATTATTTAGCCATTTTTTTCACTCGGGTTCTCGGCCGGGAACCTAAGAAGCTGCCGCGGATGCCTTATAATATGCAAATTATGCAAAAAAACAGACATTGTGCACAAAAAAAAAAAAAAAAAAAAAAAGCTCTTAAGCGGCTTGTGGGATGCGTAATTTCGTCAAAATATTACGAACAAAGCCCAGATTTCATCTAAAAATCTAAAAAAAAATGGCAAATTTAATTGAAAAATCACAAAAAAAACAGCAAATTTAATTAAAAAATAACAATAAAACGGCAAATTTTGTTAAAAAATTGCAAAAAAAGGCACATTTCATCAAAAAATCATGGGAAGCAATGCAAATTTCATTTAAAAAATCGCGAAAAAGCAGCAAATTTTATCAAAAAATCGCGAAAAAATGACAAATATTAATTACGGCAGGTTTTGTTAAAACTTCTCGATAAATCGATAGGTTTCATTAAAACAGCGTAATGAAATGGCAGATTTTGTCAAATGATAAAGAAAAATTGCAAAATTCTTTCAAAAGATTGTGAAAAAACGGCAGATTCTGTCAATAGACCATGAAAAAATGGCACACTTTGTCAAAAAATCACGGAAAAAAGGCAAATTTTGTCAAAAAATCACGTTAAATGGCAAATTTTGTCAAAAAATCACGTTAAATGGCAAATTTTATCAAAATACTAACACATAAATTTTTCTGGGAGCCTACACTTTTCATTTAGGAACCTATACTTTTTATGAAGGTTCCCAGCCGGGAACCTTAAAGTTTTTTGAATTTTCGAACCCTGCAGGAAAAAAAATTGAGTCCTACAAAGAAGACTTTGTAGATTTGAGATCTACAAAGAAAACACAGCCAAGGGATTGCGAAAAAAGCACAAATTTTGTTAAATGATCACAATAAAAATGTGAATGTCATCAAAAGATTTCGGTACAATTACGATTTAAGTCAAATGATCACAGAAAAACACAAATTTCTATAAAAGATCATCGAAAAGCATGAATTTCATCAAAAAAATCACAGAAAAAGGTGAATTCTGTTAAAAAATCATGAAAAAAAAAAAAAAAAAACATGAATTTTGTCAAAAAGTTGCAAAAAAAAAAAAAAAAAAAACACTAATTTTAATAATAATAATTTTTAAAAAAAAAAGCGCTGAAAAAACTCGAATTCCATTAAAAAATCGTGAAATAATGCACATTTCATCAAAGGATCACAAAGGAAATGTGCATCTCGACAAAGAATTGCATAAAAAACCTGCATTTTGTAACAAGATCACAGGAAAAATGTGATCTCCGTTAAAGAATTGCAAAAAAAAACCCCTGCAAATTTTGGGAAAAGATTGCAGAAAAATCCTGTGTAAGCGCCCCCCCCACCCTCTGATTATTTTTCGTCATGTTTGGAAGCGGGGGGCGAATTAACAGTATTTTATGGTAATACAATGCGAATAAGCATTATTTAGCCATTCATCATTTGCATCTGGGTAAAAGAAAAAGGCACAGATGTCATATACGCAACACATTTGCACATGCTTTTCTCTCTCGCCAATGTGGCGAAATTTTTTTTTATGAATGTAACTTATAAATTGCATGCAATAACAGCATGTGATTTTTTATTCCAATATAAAAATAAAATAACATGAAAAAAATGAAAAAGATTCAAGTTTTTTAAAAAAGGAAATAAAAATAAATAAATGGTAGTTTGATATAAATAATTATTGATATACTAGTATATGGGTTATTCTCTGCAATAGTGCAAAAAGTGTTTCCCAGCCATATAAATGCTCTAAATTTCATTTTATTTTTATTTATTTATACTTTTATTAGAAGGTCTAAAGTTTGTTTATTAGGGGCAGGGCATAAAATTTAAAAATAAACAAATTTAATATTTAAAGATGTAAGATATATCATGCAAATATCATTCCCTCACCTCTCCCCTACCCATATTACCATACTCTTCTCCTGATTTTTTCCATTCAGAAATAAAAATAATTAAAAACACTCTAAGCAAAATAAAGTTCTTAATTGGTACTAGAGCCGTACCGAGTACTCGGTAAATACTCGGTATTCGGCCAAATTATGGCCGAGTACTCGGCCAATACCGAGTAGTTGTAAGAATTTCATTTTTTAAGCATATGAATTGATAACTGATCTGTAAAAATTATTCAAATATCAATGTATAATATATGTAGTAATTCATAAAACTATTTACTCTGTATTTAACAATATGTCTGCAAAATATAAAAAAGTTAAGAACAAAATCCCTAAAAAAATTTCACATTTATACAAATAAAAATACTTTTTTATGTATAGGAAAACAGAAACGACTTATTTTGGATAAAGCAACTGAAAATACAATAAATGCAATGAAAAATTAATAATTAAATTTATTATATTTCAAATTATGGTGCAAAAACACTAAATATTCTACATTATTAGTAGACAGGGCATTTCTCTTACTACTATAAATTTGGCCGGCCTCTATTATGTTCAGAATAAACAGTTGTTGAAGGTGCATATAAGAGTTTTTTGCAAAGTTGTACATAATCGAAAAAGTTTTTTTTTTTTTTTCCCTCACCATGCAAATGGAGTGTCAGTTTTACAAGTCTTCTGTTAAGAAAGCCTGTAACTCTTTTTGTACCAATTCTTCATGCGGTGATTTTAAACTAGTGCTAGTGCCACAATCTTTTTGTTCATTCACAATTTCCTCAAAACATTGCCAGAAAATAGATGAACTTTTTGCTAGCATTTTCTCTTTTGGTTCGTTGACATTAGCATTCTCATATTTATTTTTAGGTGCGTTCGTAATTATGTAAATACGTAGCACCTATTGTTGTCGTTCAGTCCGTCCGCCTGTCTGTCCACATATAACAACGCAAAAAACTACCCAATTGAATCATTTGAAATTTAAAATACATAATTATTACATAATTTTGTCGAGTCATTTCAAATTTTATGAAAATCGGATGCATAGATCAATTACAGGGACAATCAAAAGGATTCCATTACATTACGGTCAATGGGGAAAAAAAGTTTCAAATGCATATTAATTGTTTGAAATTTTAAATACATAATTATTACATAATTTTGTCGAGTTATTTCAAATTTTATCAAAATTGGATGCATAGTTCAACTTTAGGGACATTCAAAAGTGTTCCGTTACATTATGGTTAATGGAGGAAAATGTTTCAAATGCATTTTAATGGTGTTATACTCATTTGAACATAATAGAATTGATATGCATCTATAAAGTACATATTATAATATACATTTTGCATAACCTGTGGTGCAAAGAATATTTGTTATTGATGTACAAGGCCACACAAAAGTATTCCATTACATAATGGTATAGGGAGAACATTGTTTGGTGCACATTTTAATTGTAATTATTTACAATTTTATGAGATTGATATATGAGAGCAATATTTTTAAAACTTCGTTATCGTACGAACGCACTTCATTTGCTACGCTTCACATGCAATTCCCAACTTGTTTGTTTCTTTGGTGCATTTTCAAGTTCTAGATCATCTAAACTCATCAATTTTAGAGCTTGCTTTTTAAGGCAATTTTAATTTACACATTTATAATTTCTATTGAAAAAGGTTAGTTTTTTACTGAGATATTTAAAAAATAATAAATTTAAAATAACATAATATAATCTGTACACATAAAAAATGAAAAGAAACTGCAAAGCCAATAAATTTTTTTTAATCAGAAGAAAATAAGGTACAGACAGTTACAAAATAAATTTGAAATGTTTGCATTATTCAATGAATTGTTCAGGGTTGTTATGATTTTGCCCAGCCCAAAAAACCCGGGTGGGTTTTTTCTGAAAAAACCCAAGTGGGTTTTTTCAAAGTTTCAACTTTAAATTACATATATAATGTATTTATATTACACACATAATATATTGTAATATATTTCTTAATATCAGTACACCACTCATAAAGTTTATAACCATCACCCCCCACCCCAAAGAAAAGAAATGTCCTAATTATACCATTACAATTTTTAAAAGAAATAATTGTTAGTTAATCTCTGTAGCATATGTAAGTAACACAAACAAATTTTTTCCCATTAAAAAAATACTTTGGTGTGTAATCCGTTCTATGTTATACAATAGAAACTCATAACAAAATACCATATATGCTTAGAATCCTAATTTAATTATGTAGACGTGTAGAATTAATTGGCTTATTCTATTATTTAGTAATAATAAAATTTTTTTTATAAATTATTACTAATAATCAATTTATCTAAAAACAAAGCATAATTTTGATTACTGTCATTGATTTATATATATTTGTAATCTATTAGCTACTTTAAATTTAGTAATAAGTACATTTTTTTTTTCAAGCATTCTGAACCACCTTCCATAACCCCCCAAAACCCGAAAAAACCCTGATAAAACCAGATAAACCCTGAAAAAACCCAGTGGGTTGGATTTTACTGAAAACTACTGGGTTGTAACTGAAAAAACCCAGTGGGTTGGGTTTTTTCTGAAAAAACCTGGGTATTTAACAACCCTGGAATTGTTACAGTAACAAACAAACATTTTTCTTTTTCATAGACAGATTTCAATGGTTGGAATAAATTGGAAGGTTAAAGAATGTTTAAATTTTATATTAGTTAATAACTGTAGTTGTCATGTATCAATTCTCCTTTTTTATTAGTTTTGAACTGTCAAAAATTGTCTTTAAAAGGTGCACAGATAAATTTCAAATTTAATGAGTTAATTTGTTTATACTATATATGTATATTATATTATATGTACACACAGGTATAGATATGTGTACACAGGTATATTTATATATATGTACACCTAAGCTCACATTATGTGCACATCAGTGTTTTATTTTCTTATTATACAACTACTCGGTACTCGGCATTCGGTACTCGGTCGAGTAGTCAGTGGCCGAGTACTCGGTACTCGGCCAAAGTACTACTCGGTACAGTACTAATTGGTACCTTACAAAAAATAATAAAAATATTATTTTTTACTATAATTATGTAGTCTAGTCAATCAATTATATGTCTCTCCATGTTAGACCATCATTCCCTCACACCTTGCTATTATCGCAAATATCCTATCACTAAAGATGAGCAGCAGTCTAGCATTCTTCACAGAGAGGAAGCTAATTTGAGTACTTGTCAGTCCAGCAACATAAATTGGTGGTATAAGTTTTTGTTAATTTTCTAGAAATTTTTTTCAATCAGAAAATCAGGGAGTATTTTTATTAGCAGTCATTCCCTCACACAGAATGCTAAATTTTTAATTTTATTATACATTATATATTATGTGTTCTTCTTTAAGGAATCCGTTTGGTTTTTTCAATAATTTTGCATTTTTCATGACAATTAGTAAAAACATCTTAATTTTATCATTCCCTCACATTTATTGTTATGAGTTAATGATAAAGTGAATGGGGAATATGTACTTTTGTTTAAAATTTTATAACGATTTCTGCTGCTATTAAAATCTTCAACAATTGACCAATTACTAGCAATTTATGCAATTTTTATGAAAATTTACCTATGTAACATTCAAGTCAGACTGCTTGGTCAAATTTGCAGTATTCTAGAGAATAACCCATATAATAAAAATAATTTAAAGAATTAAAATAAAAAATAACAGTAAATAAATATGAATTTAATCAGAAAGGAAACAATAAATAAACAGTTATAAATAATAAACTTAATGGGCAACAAAACAGTAAATATAATTTTCTCAATAAATCGCAAATATTAATACCTGTTGCCATATTGATTGCATGCAGTTGAATCATTTAATCAGCACATTTAACTGAAATTTTTAATTTTCCTAACAATTGTTATAAACTTATTAAAAAAAAGATCTTCTCCTTGATGTTTAATGCCAAATTGGCGAGAAAAAAGCATGTGCAAATGTGGTGCGTATCAGGGGTGCAGAATATGTCGAATCCGGCAATCTAAGATCGGGGGAAATTTTCTAGAAATACAGTAGACTCCCTCAAATCCGCAACTCTCTAAAATCCGCACATATTTTATGGATGTAAACAATGAAACATTCAGTTCAGATGTAGGTGCAAAAACTGATTTTTTCAGTTTTATATCAATTCCATACATTTTTTAATTTATAATTTTTATTAAGGTTATTGAATTCATGTTTTTTCATGAAGAAAGAATAATTTATTTCTGAAAAAATAAAGATATTGCTAATATCATTGGTAATCACAATCTTATCAAATATATTTATGTATTAATCAAGGTTTTTTAGTTATTAAGTCTGGCTAAACCTTAAATAAAGTTTCATTATTTTATGATCCTGATGTGAATTAGCAATGTACTTTTATGAGGCAAGTTTCATTGAATAATTTAGGAAAAACACATTTCCTCTTTTATAATAAATATTTAATTGCACATTATTGATTATTAACTTGATCTTTCCTTTTAGTATATTAATAATTTTAAAAAATATCTAAATTTTTATTATTTTAGTTTATTACTTTTTTAAATATTTTAGTATATTGTATGCATTCATTAAACTTTTGATTTTATTATTAATTACATTCCAATTATTATTTTTTTAAATGTAAACAAAGCAATGACCAGAAATCCGCAAAATTCTAAAATCCACAAAACCTCTGGTCCCAAGCTGTGCGGATTTGAGGGAGTCTACTGTATATGTATTTGATTTCGATTTTAAAAACAAATTCCATAGTTTCTTGAGATAGAAAAATTTCCCTACAAATAAAAAAGATATGCATGGCGACCTTCACAAAATCGATCTCAGAATAATATGTATCGTATGTCAGGGGTGATTCAATTCTGAATTTTTCGATAATTTAAAGCATTCAGTTTTGAAAATTAAGTCAGCAATCTGAAAATTCAGGCATATGGGAAATTTACTCAAGTATTGCAGTAAAAACTCTAATTTCATCACAAGATCGCAAAATAACCACAAATTTTGTCACTAGAACACGATAAAACCACGAATTTCGACAAAATATTCCAAAATAACTGCAAACTTTGTCAAAAGATTGCGATAAATGGCAAATTTCGTTAAAAGGTTGCATAAAGATCTTAAGTTTCCTCAACAGAACGCAAAATGAATTCTAATTTTGTCAAAACATTACAAAATAAACGCACATTTCGTCTAAAGATTTCAAAACAATCGCAAATTTTGTCAAAAGGGGCAAAATAATCGCGATTTGGAGAGATTAACGCAAGTTTCATCAAAAGATCACGAAATGAATGCAAGTTTCACCAAAAGATCAAGAAAGAATTTCATCAAAATGGGCAAAATAGCCTGAAATTTTGTTAAAATATAACAACTCCCACAAATTGCGCCAAATTATCAAAAAAACGTAAATTTCATCAAATAAAGGCAAATCAACTGCTAATTTTGTCAAAGAACCAGGAAAAAAATACGTCGTTAGTGCTGAGAGTGGATTCCCCCCCCCCCCCCTCCCCACACACATTTTTTCTTACTCTGCTGCAACCTTTCCAAAAATTTGCTGTAATCTTTAGAATATTTTTAATTTTATTTTAACTCAGAATTTTGCTATATATACTCGCGCATAAGTTGAGAAATATTGGAGGAATAAATTTTCTATATCTATGGTAATGCAGAATTTACACATAACATACTGCAAAATTTTGGGGAAATTTTCTTGCGGATTGGGGGAAATAATGGGAGTAGAAACATTTTCTGCAGCCCTGGTGCGTATATGACATCTGTGCCAAGAAAAATACCAAAATCAGTGAAAATGAAACCTGTGAGCTTGTGCTAAAGTTTTGAATTATATTAGCTCAAATTCTTTTTTAACTACATAAATATCCTTTGGTTATTTTTTAAAACTTTTTTTTTTGGTGTATAGAAACAGAACGAAACAAAAATTTGACTTTCGTGACTTATTTGACGAAGTACAGGAATGAGTTTTTTTAATGAAACATTTCACTGTGGGTTTTTATTTAAAGAACAAGCCAATACATACACACAATCCATGATAAATTTAACCAGGATATCACATGTATTCTCAAAAACATGTTACTATAACAAAATCAGTTTCTTTTTTTATGTTTGTTAGCCTTTTGCACAGATAAAAGACGCAAACGAAAGAAATTGCTTTGAGCGACATATCGTTGAGTCGAGCATTGCTCGCAAATCTTAAACAATGAACATTATACAATCACAAATTTTAAATGTTACCAAAGGAGTTAAGGAAATCGGCTATCTTCTTTATGCTGGCGGTGATAATTTCCACATATTCTCTATTCGCCCAATCTTGTTGAATTTGTTTCTGTATAGCTTCTCGCTCTAAGGCCGCCATGTTTATTGTTTACATTGAATATTACCACGGGCTGCGTATTTTTTTTTCCCAACTGGGTTTTGCCATCTTGTAATCTGATTGGTCAGAACTTTCTGCATCAAAAAGGCTTTTCTTGGCGGGAAGGAATTACGCTTGGCGAAATTAAGAAGTAGAGAATTTAGATAAGATGGACGGGGAAAGAAAAAAAATAGTATTCTTCATTTCGATAGACTTTTTTCTGTTGTTCGAGACTAGTTATTCCTTAGTTTAATGTTTTCATTTCATTAGGATCTGTTTGAACTTTGAAAGTATGCATTAAGTTAGAGGTCAATGGCAAAAGTGATTTCTGCAGAAAAAAGATAATTTTCAATAATTTATAAGAAATATGAGAAAGCAGGAGAAAGGAAGGGTCATTTATTGTAACTACAAATAAGCAAATTATTAAAAAGTTTTAAAAAAATCCAAATAATTTTGATTTTTTTTACTTTTTTAAATTTAACATATTCTTTAAATTTAAAATATTTTTTCAATTTTAAATTTTCTATTAATTTATAATTTGGTATAATTATAAATTTATTTAATTGAAGAATTTAATTGTAATTATTCAAATAGATTATAATTTTTACCTATTTTTAATTATTTTAAATTTAATAATTCTTATAATTATGAAACACTGTAAGCTTTAAGGATTATGTGCTTGGAGAGAGGGGAATAAAATTGTTAGTAGTTGAAGAATCGTAGAAGGTATAATAAAATACTAAAAATAGCGAATAGGAGTGATGACTTAAAAAATAAATAATTATAGATTGTAAATTTTGCATGAATTTACGGAAGTAGAAATTTCAGAGAGCGTTAAATTTAGAAAAAATCTTTTAGACCGGGAGGCGGCAGCACAGACAATCACCTCATCGAGTTTACGGATGAAATTTTATGATTAGTTAAACCTCGATTTGCATATTAAGACGTAACCAGTCTGCCAAATCAAATTTTGGTGGAAAACACGTGAAAACCCGTTGTTAGAGGTTGACTGGTAGATTTACCACTGTGAATCCGTGAACTCGATGAGAGGATTATCTGTGCTATTTAGAAAAAGTAGAAATCAGTGACATACAAAATTTTTAAAACTTAAAAAAAAAAATGCAATGTTTTTTATTTTTCTGAAATAGCAAGTAAATAATCCGTCGTCAAAAATTTCACTTAAAATTTTAATTTCTCCTCCCCATATGCATATGTAATTTTGAAATTTTTATATTTAAAAAATATTTTAAATATTTGTTCAAACAGTAGTCAACCACCTAAATTCCTCCTTGCAATTTCCGATAAAAAATTTTTACTTACAACACAGTTCAGTTTGTAAGCGGTACATCTAGTTTTTTAGCTCACTGGCTATCAAAGCCTGAGAGCTTATGTGCCCGCCCGTTCTCTATGTATGTACTTGCATAAGTAATGCGATAACTCATAATAAAAATACCCGATTTACTTAAAATTTTGAATATAAGCTTATTGGCGCTTCCCTGATTAATTTAAAGAGTTCATTCGATAAGTATAACAAGGGGAACGGGGGTTATTTATATAAAATCCATTATATAAATGAAAGGGAGAGCTTCCCTTTACTTTATATGAATGGGTTTTTCATGCAGAATTATCAGACTTCGATCATATCTTAGGTATAGGATCATTCCGATGAGGTTCTTCCGTGATTAGTATTGGGTGTTTATTGGATAAGTTTAAATAGGAGAAATAGGGGGGTAATTGTCCCTCCCCTCTTAATTTAAGTTAATGGGTTTTTCACGTAAAATTTACCGGTTTACTGCAAATTTTGGATATAGGTTCATTCTGAAAAGGCGCTTCCCTAATTTGTTTTTGGAATTCATTGGATAAGTATAAAGAGGGGATAGGGGGAACTACGCCTCATAATTTAGGTAAATGGTTTTTCATGCAAAATTAACCGATTTGTTTCAATTTTTGGATACAGATTCATAGTGGTAAGAAGCTTCCATCATTAGTTGTGGTATTCTTCTGTTAAGTATAAAGACGAGCGATTACCCCTCCCTTAAGATAGCTAAATAGAGTTTTATGCAGAGTTATACGATTTGCTTTAAATTTTAGATGTAGGTTATTTCTGATAAGTTGAATTTCTGAACAGTTTTGGAGGTTTAATGGTTAAGTATAAAGGAGGGAACGGAAGACAACGCTTCTTAAAATACATAAATGGTTTTTTTAAGCAGAATTATTCGACTTTCTTCGAATTTTGGATACAGGTTTTTTATATGATAAGGCGCATCCCTGATTAGTTTTGGGGGGTTCAATGATTAAGTATGAAGAAAGGAAATGAGGGGGGGGGTTCCCTTAATTTGTTTTTCGAAGAGCATTTTTATATAAGGCTGTAATATACAATTAGTGTGCATGGCCTGTAGCCACTATGCCGTCAATTTAACTGGTCAATATTCTTTTTTTTCTTTCTGGCATGCACATATATTTATACATCTGAATTTCTATGCTGAATATGTTAAGGAAATTAATATATTCTGTTTTGAAAATGATCCTCAAATCGCTTTTTGTTTTATTTTCAAGAAAACGAGAAATAAATTATTTGTATATATATATATATATATATATATATATATATATATATATATATATATATTGTTTGCCTTGTTTTGTTTTGCCTGTATGATGTTATTTAAAGAAAAATAATCTAATGCTTACAAAATTCGAACATGTTGTTAAATGTAACACAGCATTTATCCATTTAAAAATGGGCATCTTTTCAAGAAAACATCTTATAACATTCCAATATGTGTACACAATAATTATTCATTAAAAATGTAACACAATAATTATTCATCAAAAATTGGGCATCTTCTTAAAACTCCTATACTTTTAGTTGAAGATCCAGTTATATTTTATTGTCTGAAACTGTTATATTTGTTGGATAATTAAATTACTTTAATAATGTTGAGTTTTTACTTTATTCTATCCTAACAAGAAGAAATTATTGGATTCATGAAAATTTCCGAATTCCGGTTTTTGACGGTTTTACACGTTTTAGGGATCAGACATTCCAAAAAACATGCTTTTTAAAAATATCTACGCGCTCTATCTCAAGAACTAATGCACGAAATTTGGTAAGAATTTATACTCTGACAGTCCCTTTTTTAAACTGGTGCTGATTAGTTTTGGAATAAATCGCTCAACAGGTGGCGCTGCTGTGCTGCACTTTTTACAATTTACACATCAGCTATACTTCAATAATGCACGGATTTCTAACAAACTTCAGATTCTCTTAGTTCTTGACATGAATTGTTAAAATTTTGGTGCAAATCGCTCAACAGATGGCGCTGCTATGCTACATTTTTCACGATTTCCGTAACAACTCTATCTCAATAACTAATGCACAAGTTTCTTCAAATTTCAGATTTAGTTAATCTTTGACATGAATTCATGTTGTTTACGTTTCAGTGTAAATCGCTCAACAGGTGGCGCTGCTATACTGCATTTTTCATGATTTCCGCAAAGACTCTAACTCAAGAACTAACGTACAGATTTTCATTAAACTTCAGATGCAGTAAATCTGTGATATGAACTAGTTCTGTTTACATTTTGGTGTCAATCGCCCAACAGGTTTCGCTGCTATGCTGAATGATCCCCGATTCCGGTAATATCTCAATCTCAAGAACTAATTCTCGAATGTTCATCAAACTTTAGATTCGGGTATAGCTTGATAAATCGCCCAACAGGTGGCGTCTTTATGTTACAATTTTTTGAATACTTACAATAGTGCAATTTCAATAACTAATACACGGAATTTTATGCCTTTAGAATCCTCACGATGAGCATAGATTTTCATTTAATTTTGGAGCTGTGGGACCGAACTTTAAAGCAATAACATGTATAGATAGAAGAAAGTTTTGGGATTGTCACATTCCGACTAGTTATTCCTTAGTTTGTTTTCATTTCATTAGGATCTGTTTGAACTTTGAAACGTATGCATTAAGTGCACTAAAAATAACTTAATTTACCAAACTTAAATTCCAACTCTCAATATAGTTAGTTATTAAAAAACTAGTCAGATGTGCACAACCGCGTCACATGTTGGGTGATGTACACAAAAAACTAATCAGGATCAACTTTTTATCAGGTACTAACTTAATCTGAATTTTGACGAAAACCCATGCATTAGTTTCTTAGATACATTTATTGCGAAATCGCGAAAAATGTAACTCAGCAGAGTCATCTGTAGTGCGATTTACACCAAAAACTAAACAAGAGTAACTTATATCAGGGAATAACTGAATCTGAAGTTTTAGAAAATTTCATGCATTAGTTCTTGAGATAGAGCTATCCCGATAATTACGAATAATACACTATGGCAGCGCCAACTGTAGAGCGATTTGCACCAAAACGTAATCAGCATAATGTTATATCAAGTAAGAACTAAACCTGAAATTTTGTTGAAATCCATGCAGTAGTTCTTGAGATATGGCTATTATGGAAATTGTGAATAATGCAGCATAGCAGCGACACCTGTTGAGTGATACATACCAAAAACTAATCGGATCTAATTTATTTAAAGGTTTCACAGAATTTAAAGTTTTGTAAAATTCCGTGCATTAATTCTTGAGGCAGAGCGCTCAGAATTTTTTGTCACATACAGACTACCGGGCAGACTAACAGACAAACATTTTGTAAAAACATGTTTTTAGGGTTCTCTGACGCCTAAAACATGCAAATCCGTCGGAAATCAGATTTCGAAAATTTTCACGAATCCAATTCATTCTTATTGTAAACATATGGTCAAAAAGGTCATTTTGAAACATTAAAATAAAAGTTTTTTTTAAGTTGTTTACTTAAAATTTACTGAGCATTAATTCAAGATACTTGATAGAAAAAAATGCATATTGTGAGAATACATTGTTTAAAGTATCTCATCCAAGGATTACTGATAATAATTTTCGGAAATAAATTGTTGGTAATTAGCTATGTTATTAATTAGAAACCTATCTAGAAAAAGCGCCACGTACCAAGGCGATGTTGCAAGTTTGAGACCTTTTTTCGAAGCGCGCTTAATAGAATGTTATGGTTAAACATTGTACCTGGTTGTATTTTGCATTACGGTATCTCTTTTGTGTGAGTAAAACTTGAACTTAACCGTTTGTTGTTTTTAGTATAATTTTTAATTGTATAATATACTATTTATATTCAATATTATATAATATTTGCGATCATTGCGATTGTTAAAGAAATTTCTCAGAAATAAACTTCGTTATTAAAAAAAAAAAAAAAAGAAAAAAAAAAAAAAGAAAAAAAGAAAAGAAAAAGCCAATTTTGAAATTTTTTTCTAAAAGATCATCTGTTTTTACCAAAAAAAACTAAAACACCATTCGATTACATTGTTTAGTAATAATAACATTAGTCAATTCATGTGCTTTCTAAAAAAATTAAATTCAGAAGGTATTTTAGAACAGCCGTATTATTTATATTTAAAAAAAATAAACATAATTTACAGAGATCCTTTCCGAAAAGTTATTTTCAGAAATTGGCCCTGATAAGAGCCGTTTTTCGTGAATTTCATATGACGACGTAAAATTCGTAGGAAAAAAAAAAGAAGAATCAGAAAATTAAAACAATAAAGTGTTTTTCGCCAAGCGCGATTGCCGCCAAGAAGCGTCGAATTCATGCCGAAGGCTCTGACCAATCAGATTGCGAGATACAGTTTGGATGGCAAAACCCAGTTGGGAAAAAAAAATATGCCCACGGGCTGCAGTTAAATCTTTAATAGGCATATAGTTGCCACTGAAAAAAAAAAAAAAAACGATTAATAAGTTCATTCTTTGTTAACTCGAGGTCATCATTTATTTCATTTATGTCTACAGTGAGTTATATTTCGACGTAACAACAGCATTATTATGTTTTTGACAGGATTTAAATTTACTTCTACATTTTGTACAGTTTATTAAATCAATTTAGCATTTAATAAAATAAAATAGGATTAAAGTAAAAGTGAAGTGAAACGATATCACGAAATAACCAGATGTAATTATTGATAGTTATATTTAGAAAATAAATTTTAACATGATATTGCGTATAAATAGAAGTCTGTAGGTAATTGAGTTTATTTTGTGATAAATAATTGATTAATTCATTTAAAAGTTAGTCAATGACGTTGTTTACATACTGTAGCAATGTAATTTTGCCTTTCGTCAATGACTGTGCAGTTATAAACGTCACTTTGTTTCACATTTTTAGGTCATTAATTCATTGTTTAGATTATAAATAGGTAATAATTTTGTAATTCAGTTGTCATATTTTTAATTTTTATTCCTTAAATGCTTTTTCTATTAGTTACATTAGACTGATTTCTGATACCTATAAAAGTATTGTGTCGTATTCTTTTAGCATTTCTACAGGACTTTGTTCAGTTGTCTTTTAATATTTCGCATTTTTCTAAACAATTCTACTTGTAATTATTAGTTTTAAGATTATAAGTACTTAAAGTTCTCTTATTTATGGAATTTTGATTTTTCTGTAAAATTTATTTCAATTTTAAAACAGGTCTTTATTAATTCTTTCTTTCACCATCTGCATTAGTTTTTAAAATATGTATTTTTATTTCCCTTTGTACATTTTTGACAACTGCAACAATTATTCCAGTAATAATTCTCATTTAAACAATTATAACATAATTAGTTGTTATGATATGATTGATTGGTAAACTGCTTTTTAGTACTAAAGAGGGATGGAAAAAAATGTTTATCTTACTCCCTCCCTCCCCCCAAAAACATAAAAGGGATTTTTAGTTTAAAACGTTTTTCTACCTGTACAACAAAGCTTTCAATGAACCTAACCTGGACCAAGAATACAACTGGTGAAAAATAAAATAAAACACAGTAAATGCCAAATACTAATTAATTCTTTATTATTATGTAAAGAAATTGAAACTACTTATGAAGTTGAAGATGTTCTAAAAATAGTAGTTACAAGTTTGATAACCATATCAACACCTAACTCATTCTTAGTTTGGCCAAAGCAAAACCAAAACAAAGCAATTGTTGAGCATACTGAGTGTGCAATTTAAATGCAATATGCATAGCATTTTATCTTTTGTCTTTTGAAAATTTTATAAACAGTGATAAGATATGAAAAATGTTATATTTTCAAAATTTATGAGTTATTTATACACAGTTTATAAAAGGTAATAGTACTATATTTTAATAAAAACCTACAGTGAATCCTTAACAAATAATGAAAAAAAAGGTGACAATTTCTAAAAGGTGAGACATTCCTCTGAACATTATTTTTTAAAAAATATTATGCACTCTAATTTTAGGCATGATATTACTCATGTGATTTTGAAAAGGAATGAACTAATCATTAAAATTATTTTCAACATCAAATTTTTTTAATTTCCTTAATATTTTCATTTAAATCCAAAGGTGCCAATAACTGTACACAGTGCCAATGACTGTACTGTTTACCCTACTTCCAGGAGTGGAAAAATGCATCATCTTACTGGTCACTGGCAAGTGAATTTTCTGACCGTGAATGGTGTGAATACATTTTTAGAAGGTTTTAAATCAACTGATTTAAAAAAAATCATTTGATTTAAATCAATTTATTATTATTTTAATGTTGGAAATTAGTTAGCAGAGAATTAAGATATAGGTGTAAATAAGTAGCAAGTGTTTTTCTGGTATTTCCAAGATTGCTATCAGAAAGAATGTGGCAGGTACAGGTTAAGTCCATGTGTCCCCCTCCCCCCTCCTAATCCTTTAATTCTTTGTTCTTTTGGAATAAACTTTCGACGATGAGGCGCAACACTTTATAAATCATATTTAGTTTGCCAATCTTGGCAACTAAATGATTAGTATCTTTTTTGTTTCACAAGTTAATAATTAAATAAATTCATTAATGTTCACCAAAAAATTGGATACTACATGCAAGGAACAAATTTTAAAACTTGCCACATTACACTGTCAAATTTCAATCAAAGCTTGCGAATTTTTAAAAAGCATTCCAAAACCAAAATAACTAGTTTGATTACTGTAGTCACAGATCACAGACGAATGACGCGGGCATAGTATTACATTGTTGTTGTTTTAAAACCTAAAATTTTAAAACATTTACTTTTTATATAATGTTTTACTAATTAATTTTAACTTTACTATTTTATAATATTTTATTTTAAAAATATTTTGTTATTAATCAGTGATGTCGCTGGACTAGAAAAAAATCTGGGTCCCCAGCACTTCTAAAATTCTGGGTCCTTTTTTTACAAAAGCGGGTCCCCACTAATGATAAATCATTTAACAATGCAACTTGTTCATTTTCAAAAGAAAAATGAAATTCAATAATTATTCTTTTAATAATAAAAAATAAATAATTAAAACTAATATTAATTTTTTAAACTATTAAGATAAATTTTCTTTGCTTTTTTAAAAATAAATGTGCAAGATACAAATTTAATTATAAAATAATGTTTATTTGTGTGTAGAAGATAACAAGAGTCATTATTGTTAACATTTCTTTTAAAAAGGGGCAAGACTGATTTATTGAAAAAGACATTCTTGCTGAAAAAAAGAATACTTTTGTTGAGTAAAGGGGTACTTTTTGTTTAAATGAATGGGTGCTTTCAGGAGTCACATTTACTCAGAAAGACTTGGAGCAGTCAAAAATAGATTGTAAAGCAGAAAAATCCGTTTTTAGAGCAGCAGAAAAAAAAATTTGAAGCAAGAAAATTAGTTTTTGGAACAGGAAAATTCACTTATGGCATTAACTTTTTTTCTGTGCCCCTTTGACGAAATTTGTGTTTTTCCATGACCTTTTGACAAAATTTGTCGTGTCTTTGCAATTTTTTGACTAAATATGCCACTTTTTGTGAATTCTTTGATAAAATTTGCAATTTATCGTGATTTTTTAGATGAAATTTGTCATTTCTTTCGCAATCCTTTGAGGAAATCTGCCGTTTTTCCAAGATTTTGTGACGAAATTTGTGATTTTTTTTCACAATTTTTTTTTTTTACTAAATTTGCCATTTTATCGTGATTTTTTTGCAAAATTTGCTGTTTTATCATGATTTTTAGACGAAATTTGTCGTTTTTTGCGATCTTTAGAGGAAATCTTTCATTTTTTCGAGATTTTGCAACGAAATTAGCCATTTTTGCGCAAATCTTTTGATGAAATTTGCCGGAAAATAGTTATTTCGATTTTTTAATAAAAACCGCCATTTTTGCAATTTTTTTTGGACGAAATTACATGTCTTACAGGACGCGTAAGAGCTATTTTTTTGCTTCCCATTGCCGATTTTTTGCATATTTTAAGTGCTATAGCGCATCCGTGGCATCCCTGATTAATAATAAGCTATAATTTTTTTTAATTAAAACATAATTCTTTTTTTAAAGTTATAATTTACACCCGAGTGCCACCTACAGGCAGAATCAGAGGTAATTTGGTAGACATAAT
Source organism: Maratus speculifer (assembly GCA_964019185.1). NCBI lineage: Eukaryota > Metazoa > Arthropoda > Arachnida > Araneae > Salticidae > Maratus > Maratus speculifer. Next base: position 8,597,275 of record CAXHSM010000001.1, read on the forward strand.
ATAGTTCCAACTTAAAAAACAAATATGCAGATTACTTTAGTTTTACCTATGTTTGTTTTTTTAATTTAATGGCAAATTCTCGAAGGGAAAGCAGGGGTATATTTAGGAAAATTCTAGGTCCTTTAAAAAGGACCCTTCACAAAATAATTTATGTTAAAAAAGGACCCTTCACAAAATTATTTATCGCCAAACAGGACCCTTCACAAAATTATTTATCGCCAAACAGGACCCTTCACAAAATTATTTATCGCCAAACAGGACCCTTCACAAAATTATTTATCCCCAAACAGGACTCTTCACAAAATATTTTATCCCAAAACAGGACCCTTCACAAAATTATTAGTCTCTTAAATAGACCTTTTACAGAATTGCTTCATATTCAAATTGAACTTTTCGCAAATTTAATCATTTAAAAATAAAATCTGGCCTGTAAATAAATAGTTGAATTCACCAAATAACATATTACTTAGCTTTTTTTTATATATGAAGGGTAGAATCTGAATGCATCGATAATTTAAAATTCACAAATTTATGACTTGAATTTTCAGAAATATAAGAAAAACTTCCAATTTCACAAAAACAGGACCCTGTCAGAAAAGTCTGGACAGACCCCTGGAAAGAGATCCCACTTGGGAACATTTTATTGACTTATCTACCTTGCTTGTGTTTTATTAAGTCCCCCTGTTTTGAATCAAAATGAAATTTCACTTGGTGTAGAGAAAAAAATAATGAAAATTTGGCATTCATTAAAGAAAATTGTCCAAATCATCTTACCACTATAGCACATTTAAAAAATCCAGTTTCAATCTTATATCTGAATATATAAAATTTTGTCCTGTTTTAATAAAGTTTATTCAGAATTCTTAAGCAATTAGAAAACTTGCTTATGTGAATTGCCTTATGTGAATTTAATTCACTTTTAGAGTTTGTTTGTAATTTTGTAGTGATTTACATTTTTATCAGAAAACTGGTTTTAATCTCTTAATAGCTCAATTTAGTAAATTTTACCTGAGTATATATATAAAAGTTAGAGCATGGTCAGAACAACAAACCAAATTCCAACTAAAGTAAAAATGTGTCCAAGCTGAGACTCAAAACCAGGATCTTTTGGCTTTAGCTGCCATTTTTCTGTCTTGGACAAGTCTGGCAGGCTTTTTCCTTTTGCAATATGTTTATATTAGGGTTATTCTCTACAATACTGCAAATTTGACCAAGCAGTCTGATTTGAATGTTACATAGGTAAATTTTCATAAAAATTGGATAAATTGCCAGTAATTGGTCAATTGTTGAAGATTTTAATAGCAGCAGAAATCGTTATAAAATTTTAAACAAAAGTACATATTCCCCATTCACTTTATCATTAACTCATAACAATAAATGTGGGGGATGATGAAATTAAGATGTTTTTACTAATTGTCATGAAAAATGAAAAATTATGGAAAAAACCAAACTGATTCCTTAAAGAAGAACACATTACATATAATGTATGATGAAATTAAAAATTGCTAAAAATTTAGCATTCTGTGTGAGGGAATGACTGCTAATAAAAATACTCCCCGATTTTCTGATTGAAAAAAATTTCTAGAAAATTAACAAAAACTTACATCACCAATTTATGTTGCTGGACTGACAAGTACTCAAATTAGCTTCCTCCCTGTGAAGAATGCTAGACTGCTGCTCATCTTTAGTGATAGGATATTTGCGATAATAGCAAGGTGTGAGGGAATGATGGTCTAACATGGGGAGACATATAATTGATTGAGTAGACTACATAATTATAGTAAAAAATAATATTTTTATTATTTTTTGTAAGGTACCAATTAAGAACTTTATTTTGCTTAGGGTGTTTTTAATTATTTTTATTTCTGAATGGAAAAAATCAGGCAGTAAAGTATGGTAGTATGGGTAGGGGAGAGGTGAGGGAATGATATTTGCATGATATATCTTACATTTTTAAGTATTAAATTTGTTTATTTTTAAATTTTACACCCTGCCCCTAATAAACAAACTTTAGACCTTCTAATAAAAGCATAAATAAATAAAAATGAAATGAAATTTAGAACATTTATATAGCTGGGAAACACTTTTTGTACTATTGCAGAGAATAACCCATTAACATATTTATTTGGGCTATTCAACATAAGTTAATACTAATAAAAATTTTCATAAAAGTTTATTCTTTAGTACTGATAAAAAAAAAAAAAAAGTGGCCCCTTATAAAGCTGGTACTGCTGGCCACAAATGAAATTTTACATGTTTTGTCTTTTTGAATTTTGCTATTTGTTTAATATATCTTTTATCAAACATTTTTGTATAATAAAAACTTTAATGTCTAATCCAGTTTTTTTATCACAGGTTTTAAGGACATATTAAGAATAATACAATGGCTGGATTGGACCCAGTTCTCATACCTCCAGTCGGGTCGTTCGACAGCAGCATCGATGTCAAGATACATGACTGGAACAAAAAATTTCTATGCAAGACTCTATCGAGTGCTGACTTTAGACAATATTGGGCTAAAAATGTTCCTGTTATCTTCTGCCCGAAATCTGAACCTGAGAATGCGACCATCAAATACGACGAAGAGGATGCGAACCGCGTGTTGTTTGCACCCTTGGAAGAATTCATCTGCGGCACCAAAGATACGGCTCAAATGTTCGAACATTTAAAGACTCTCAATGCTACCCCCTCCCTGTGCGGCAGAGTGTTCAAGTCCGGGGAACCGACTTATTCGTGTAGGGATTGTGGACTTGATCCTACTTGTGTGCTGTGTGTAGATTGCTTTACAAATAGGTAATGATTTTATGCTATACTTAACATAGTGTTCATTCTAGGCCATTTTTGAAGGGTGCAGCACCCTGCCCTTTTTCAAATTTACAAAATGCACCCTGTCCTTTTTAAAAGTAGTAAAATGCACCACTGGTTTTACCCAGAGATTTTTAATAAATATTTTTTTTATTCCGTAGTGTTTCTAAATTTGTGTGCCCAAAAATGATAGATTTTTTTTCATTTCTTTAAGAAAAAGAACACAAAACTATTGAATCATGTTTTAATTTAATTGTATTTTTAGTTTTTTAGCTCACAGGCTATCATAGCCTGAGAGCTTATGTGCCCGCCCGTTCTGTATGTATGTGCGTAACGCGATAACTCATGATAAAAATATCCGATCCTCTTAAAATTTTGTATGTAGGTATATCCTGACAAGGCGCTTCCCTGATTAGTTTTTGAAGTTCATTCGATATGTATAAGAGGGGGAACGGGGGGCTCATGTCCCCCGTTAGTTGATATAAATGGGATTTTCATGCAGAATTAAGTTTTCAAAATTTAGATTAGGATCATTCTGATGAGGCGATTCCGTGACTGTTATTAGGTGTTCATTGAATAAGTATAAATAGGGGGAACAGGGGTTCTAATCCCCCCCCCCCCCCACCCGTTAGTTGATATAAATGGGATTTTCATGCAGAATTAAGTTTTCGTTCAAAATTTAGATTAGGATCATTCTGATGAGGCGATTCCGTGACTGTTATTAGGTGTTCATTGAATAAGTATAAATAGGGGGAACAGGGGTTCTAATGCCCCCCCCCCCCCGTTAGTTGATATAAATGGGATTTTCATGCAGAATTAAGTTTTCGTTCAAAATTTAGATTAGGATCATTCTGATGAGGCGATTCCGTGACTGCTATTAGGTGTTCATTGAATAAGTATAAATAGGGGCATCAGGGGTTCTAATGCCTCCCCCCCTCTTAATTTATATAAATAGGTTTTTCAAGCAGAATTTTCAGATTTCGTTCAAATCTCTGAATCGTTTTGGAAGTTTAATGGTTAAGTATAAAAGAAGGGGATAACTCCTTTTAAATTATATAAATGCTAAATGGGTTTTTATTAAGAATTATCTAATTTGCTCTGAATTTTGGATATAGATTTTTTATATGATAAAGCATGTCTTTGATAGTATAGGATGATTAAGTATAAAAAAAGAGGAAAGGGGAGAGCTGTTTCCCCTTCTTAATTTTTTTTTCGAACGGAATTAACCCTTGAAAATATAAGGCTTTAATGTACAATTAGTATTTGTAGCCTGTGAGCTCAATGCCATCAGTTTTACTGGGCAGTATTCTTTTTTATATATCATAAAATCATTCGAAATTAATGTTACTTGATTTATCATATTTAAAAATTATGTGTTTCATTGCTTTCTTTTTTCCCCTTCTAAAGGCAATAACAATCTTTTTCTGGCAAAAGTGCCCTTTTCTGCTGCAGCAGTGCCTTTTGTAGTGAATAGCACCATGCCCTTTTTATTTCTAGAGTGAACACTACTTAACATGTTATGTCTCATGATTTTATAATAATAATCATTTGAAAACTTGCTATAGAATTTTTATACTTTTCAATTAATCAGGTGTAGAAGTGATCAATCATCAACGGCAAGGCCCTCATTCTCGCTGGCTTTTGAGTAACATTAGCGATTTGGCAAATAAGAAGTAAAAAACGGTTGCCAAATGAAAAGAAATGTTAGTAAAATAAATTCAGTGGAAAACATTGAAAAATGTATCTTTAAACCCTTATTGTATCCCTATTTTCCAAATGTTCTAAAATAACATAATTTTTAGAGTTGCTTATAAAATAAAAATTCGACTGTCCGCTTCAGAAACAAATGAGTACATTCTAAATGTCTCCTAGTCCTAAATGTGTAAATCTTGATATATTCTTTTAGCAATCTATATAAAAATTTAAAATAGCTATCGTTGATTTATTATCATAAAAAACATATGCTAAAAATTGCTATGAAATTTTGACTCGATAGGGGGAAAATTTGACCGGCCAATGATTACTTTTCATACAAGTATCTAATAGTATGGTAAATGCAGAGATGCCAAGTATTATGATTTATCTATAATTATTACGGATACACAACAAAAGTTATGGTGTTACGGGCATCTGATAAAAAAATCGTGAATTTTATTTTTTATCAAATGATCGCTTGAAATAATGCAGATTTCATCCTAGGATCGTGGAAAAAATATGAAATTTCATCAAAAGATTGTGTAAAAAAGATGCCAACTTTTTATTTATTTAAAATATGTAATCATAGAAAATGTAATACTGAATTTTGTAATCTTCTTTGAAAGTATTGATTCATTAAATTTTGAAAATGGAAATGAAAAAAATTATGCTTTATACAGAATTTTTATGCCATACCAAATTCCGCTAGATTCGACTTAGGATATGCTTTGACACACTCCAGACAGGACGATTATAACAATAAAGCACTAAATATAGACATGAGAAAAATCAATAAACAAATTCTTCGTCCTGGTGCCTGGGCACATGCCCTTTCTGCCCTCTTAGTTTAGACCCAACATCAAAATTTTGTTTTTAGTTTACACATACAAAAATAAAATCTATCCAAGGTAAAATCTACCAGGTCTATTTTGTATGTGATTATAGAAAAAAATTATTTTTGTTTTTAATTTTAAAAAATGTTCAGCTTATTTTATCTCAACAAAATAAAATTTTCTTTTTAATATGTTTCATGTTTTCTTAATTTTTATGATTTGTTATAATCTTTCTTTCTTTTATTTCTTTATAATAATCTTTCTAAGAGGAAATCTGTACAATGCAGAAACTTTCTAAAATCCTTCAAAAATAAATTAATTCTGTCCAATGTGGAATACTGTCTGACAAAAAGAAACAAAAAATATTTAGTTTCAATTGATTCTTGGACAAAATGTATACTGCATTTAATAATTTTTATTTATTATGATATCGGTTACATACTTTTATTTAAAATCAAAATATGTCTGTAGATTTGCCTTTTTTTTTCTTGAATTTTTTTGTACTAATGTAAGTTGCTAATTGTTCTTCTGTACGTTGACAGTGCACATCGATTTCACCGCTATAAAATGGGTGCGAGTGGAGGTGGTGGTTATTGTGATTGTGGTGATGAAGAAGCTTGGAAAACGTACAGCTACTGTGATAATCATCACAAAAATAAAGCCCAGGTTTGTGCTATGAATGTGATCTCTTAATGGATAGTGTATTTGTATTTTTAAAATTTCATAATTTAAATTAGCATAATGTTTCTTTATGGATGAAAAGCTTTTGACACATTTTTAAAAATCAATATACAGTATTGAACCATTTATCCAGAAACCAGTTAACTGGAAAACCAGTTATCCGGAATGATATTTCTCATTGACTGATGTTAGAATCTTTGTAGAAAAAAAGTGTCATACACTGCCAGTTTGACACATACATTGCTTGAAACAATTGTGTAGTTTGATAACAGCATCTAGTATTTGAAATAGAAGTTTATATGGTTATATTATAGATTTTTTCATTTTTATGCAGAGAAAACAGAAATTTTTTTATTATCAAGGATTTCCCATAAATTACCGTCTTTCAAACTCTAACATTTGATCTTACTTGCATCTGATTCTTAGCTCCAGTAATCAAATAATTAATTTAAAATTAGAAGCAATGCCACAACCATATATATTTCATAAAACTTATCAAATGGATGCTGCTTTAATGCCCAACCAGTTAACCGGAAAAACCAGTTATCTGAAATGCATCAGGCCCCAACTATTCCGGATAAATGGTTCTGTACTGTAATTGGCATACAAGAATGTGTCTTGGTGTGTTTGGACAAAAGTATTTTTCATGATTTGTTTAAGCCTATAAATTTAGTGCCAAAATTTGCCATAGGTATACCTAAATATAAAAAATGAAGATCAAAAGCAAAATTTTTTTTTGCTGTTAAACAATTTTTGTTTTCTGTTAAAAGAAGAAAAGATAGCTCTTAAATTGAGTAGTATACTATTCAGACTGTTTTATCACTCTGTGTGAACTGATTTGTCTTGTTAAGCATTTTTGTGTTAAACTTATTTCGTTATAATTTTAATCCATTTTGTGTGTATTTTGTTTGCTTATTGATTTTCTATGATCTGTAACATCCTGTAAAGAGAAGTTTACAATATCATTTTATATGTCATATCTAATATATATTTTTTTCTGTCGAATTTCAACGGGTGCAGCTAGTGCTCTATTAACTGACTGGTTAGCCAGGAGAATTAATCCTGTAGATTTATTTTGGATGGTTTAGTTCAGGGCTGTCCAACGCAGGCGCCATGGCGCCCTTTGCAGGTTTTCTTGGCGCCCTTTTCAAAGTTTCTCGTTACTAATCTTTTTTTTCTTTTTTCCTTTGTAAAGGATACTTGACATTTAAAATGCTTGACATTTTCATGAGAAATTTCTAAAATCTCCACAAGTGTATTTCACGTATCAACAATTATAACGTATTAAAAAAAGGCAACAACACATGATTATTGAAAAAAAAAAAAAAATTGATGTTGAATTTATTTATTTATTTATAGTTAGAAATCTTTTTATGGAAATTATGCTGATAGTAGTTATAAAATGTCGGTAATAACTTTTATAATGCGTTAAGAAGTAATATGTAGAAAAAAAATAAGCGATCCTTCTTCTCTCTCTTATAAATTTAGGCAATTTTTTTTTTAAATCCATAAAATCGTGCGAAAATATTTCCATCAATGCAATTCTTTCAAGCTCTCTGTTTGGAATCGCCCATGACTTTGTTTCTGTAGTTTTTATAATGACAAATTTACACTTCTAAAAAATTGTAGTTCTTGCAGAGTATTTGCGTCCCCAAAAAACCTAACAATATCTCTGATTACTATATATTTTTTTAAACAATAGATGATAATTCTTTTTCTGGCTCCAATTCAAAAATGTTTGAGGGTAACCTCTCTCAGAAAAATGTATTATTCAGAATTTATTACGATTTACTGTTTGCATGGCGTTTTATATTTATAGGGGCATTATGTCTCATTATATATGTATTGCTACTAATATTAAACGAGGATTTCCTTGCACGTTTTGAGCCATGTTAATAATGGCGCCCTTTATTGTTTGCCAAAAGCTGAAATGTGCCCCTGCTTAGTAAAAGGTTGGACAGGCCTGGTTTAGTTGATAAAGTATTGGTGGCTCCAGCTTGGTTTGAATCCTGGCCCAGACTTTTCTCATCCATTTGGAAATTTACAACTGATATAATTTATCAATCGAATAACTCTATTAAAAACTAATCTAATATCTGCATTGCATTTTGAATAGTATTTGGCCACTATCTGTTTTTGTTCAATTTTTAAATGTCATTTTATCATAACTACATATAAGTATGTTTTAATGTTTTTACAGGGTGTTTCACAAAGGACCCCTAACTTTAAAAATCTGTAACTCGGAAACGGTGATAGATAGAAACATGAAACCAGTGGTTTGTTTATAAAAAAAATCATAAGAATCTTATACATAAATCAGAAAGTTTAGTTTAAAATAGCGCTCATAGATGGTGCTGAAAGCTTTAAGACCTTCTAAAGAGACACTGTTAAAAATTTGAAACTTTTGCTGCATCGTCACTCCACCACTTACATAGAAAACGATTACTTCAGTGTATTAAGGAGGATTCTCATTGGTCAAAAGAGATATTCTATAAAAGCGATGGAGTGACGATGCAGCAAAAGTTTCAAATTTTTAAGTGTCTCTTTAAAATGTCTTAACGCTCTCAGCACCATCCATGAGTGCTATTTTTAACAAACTTTTCTGATTTATGTATAAGATTTTTAAAATTTTTTTAATAAACACACCACTGGTTTCATGTTTCTATCTATCACCGTTTCTGAGTTATAGATTTTTAAAGTTAGGGGTCCTTTGCGAAACACCCTGTATTTTTGATATGTTGATTTTGATAGTAATTGATAAGAATTTCTTTCTAATAGCAGTTTTATAAGTAAAGTTTTAATAATTGGCATTCATTTTAAAAGTACATTTTTATAGTATAAAACATTGTTTGGTGACATATATATTTGATATTTATTTTCTAAATATCAAAATGTTTGATATTTTATCTTTGTTATATAACTTCAAAATATTAAGCATATTTTTGATATTTTGAGGCAAAACAAAAACAAAGGAATTTTGGTACTTTTCCATTAAATGGACACCATAATCACGTAGCATAATAGTTGGAATAAAATAAAAATCGCATAAATTGAAATATTTGGGGGAAAAAACATTGTTGACAGTAAAATTGGTTTTTCTTCTGGTAAAAAGACTTTCATTTACTTCTATAATTTTATTTGGTCCACCGATTTTTACTTACCCATCATACGTAGTATAGGGTAAGTCTGCAAATGTTTTGAAAACTGAAAAAAAATTTTTGACGGATTTACACATTTTAGATACTGGAGATTCCGAAAAACATATTTTTAGAAAAAAAATTTTGCCGTCCATCTGTCTGTCTGTCTGTAAACGCTCTATCTCCCGAACAAATTGAGATAGACTTGAAATTTTGTATGTAGTTAGTATGTAAGAATGGGGCGAAGCCTATTTAATATCAGCAACCTCGATTATCCGAAACTATTTTTTCGGACTCTCGAAAAATTCGTTCTGATAAAAGGTACATAAAAAATTTAAATTTTTTTTTTTTTTTTTTTTTTTTTCTCTCTCTAAAGAATGGACACAAAAGGCAATAAAATAACACACATTTTGCATATAGAACGAAGTCGATCGAATTATTAGTTGCCGAGATATTTGTAATCCTGTTTTCCACATTCTTCGATTTTTCATGACCCTGTATTTCATTCAAATTTTAATTCAGAGGTATATTTTAATTGGAAATGAGACGCTTAATCCGACGCAGTTAATTGTTAGTTAATACAATTATTATTTTTGGAGTTATAAGGATGTTTCTTTTACGCAGTTCGGTACTACTTGAGTAGTTTGGCGTTTTATATAATTTGTCAAAATTGGTACATCAGCAGTTCTTTAATATAGCATTACTATGCATATTAACAATATTTAAATTTTGTTTATGGATTGCAATGCATTGTATAAATAGTTTTCACATGTTTTATTGTCATATACATATCCATGATGGGTAAGTATTACGGTAACCCCCAACAACTATTTTTTTTTTTTTTTTTTTTGTCGCGAATATAAAGCATTTGCACAAATTTCTCTCGAATTACAGTCCATTGTTCTGTTGAGGTACATATCAAGTTCCCAGCTCACAAAACTCAATTGATGTCAACTCTTGACACCATAAATATATAAACCTTAAAGCATTAAGAAAAGACAACCATGATCTTTCAAATGATGTTTTCTGTTCTATTTCTGCTTTCTCAGCATGATTGTTAGCTACATCTCTATTTTGAATTTCCAGAACTCATCCATATCTTTTATTATGCAGAATTCCAAACTCCTAACACAGTTTTATCATAACTTTCTCATCATCTGGTAATTGCCGAATGGTAAAATCATCTCAGCTTCAACAGTAAGAGTAAACTATTACTTTATTTAACAAGTTGGAAATTGCACGTGAAGCGTAGCAAATGGTTCGTACGATAACGAAGTTTTAAAATATTCAGATCTTGCTGATATAGTAGAGCGTACTTTGGATACAGTATAGTGGTCGAAATCTTTTTTGTTCCTATAAATATGCAGGGAGTAATTTTTATTCTACTTCATTAACGTATATCTTATTCATAAAATGTGAAGTAGTTTAATATAATTAAAACACGCCCCAAACAATGTTTCCCCGTATAACATTATTTAGTGGAATACATTTGTGTGGCCCTGTAATTTAATAATAAATATTCTTTGCATCCCAGATTGTACAGAATGTATATTTTAGTACATACATCATAGATTCATGTCAATTATATTATGTTCAAATGAGTGTAACACCATTAAAATGCATTTGGAACTTTTTTCCCCATTGATCGTAATGTAACGGAATACTTTTGATTGTCCCTGTAATTGATCTATCCATCCGATTTTCAAAACATTTGAAATGACTCGACAACATTATATAATAATTAAGTATTTTAAATTTCACATGATTCGGTTGGGTAGTTTTTGCGTTGTTATATGCAGACAGACAGACGGATGGACTGAGTGACAACAATAGGTGCTACGTATTTACATAATTACGAACGCACCTAACAAAGTATTTTTAATTAGAATAATAGTAAATTAAAAAGTTTTTTGAGGTTAAGGTAAAATACTAATTATCTATGGGATTCATGTTTCATAAATAGCAAACCACACTGTTTTGCATGGTTTACAATAAAAATCATTTTAACCATCAGGGTTGAAATAATTGGTATATTAGCATATATTTTGGCATGGGTTCATATGATGGAATTAACTAAATGTTATTGATTGTATTGTTCTGTACACAAACTACTTTCATCTTTTGCAGTGACTTCTTTCCCAAAGAAGACCATTTCTTTTCCAAGTTTTGCATTTAAAGCTGAACTTTTAAATGTAGTACCATTTCTTATGTAGGACATTATTTATTGAGAACAGCCATTGAAAGATAGTGTTTAGTTCAGATAATCAGTTATTAACCTTTTCTGACATTGGTTTTGTTCAATTTAAACTCACAGGGTATGGAATGAAAATACACACAAGCTTGCATTTATGTTCATATATTTCAATTGAAGGAATTTTCAATTTAATGGAAGTACTATTTTTTGATCATTTGGTAAAAATTTAAAATAACTTTTTCTAAAATATGTAATGTCTCAAAATACTGAAAATTTTAATTTAAAATGGTAAAATATCCTTAAAAAATGAGTCAAAAAAATAAATGCAGCCTGCACCGGGAACTTCTAATGTATGAAATGATCTAAAAATGTTTGAATTTCTATGTATGGTTTTTGTTTCCATAAAACGTATTTAATGGAACGATTTTGACCAACTTTAACATTAAATATCACTTGTATAATTATTTGATTTAAAAACTGTCTGCATCAACGTATTTATCAAATATTTCTCTATAATACCTTCAATCTTCACAATTTTGTGAGTAGTAGTAGTTTTCTTAATAGTAGTGAAGAAATATCCTAAATCACAAAAATTTCATTTTTACCGATGGTGACAGCATTAGTTACTTATTTTTAGAATAAAGAGAAACATCTGTATTAATTTAGGGTGTTCTTAAATCAAAAAGGGGCAACTTTGTGACACATGCATTAATTTATTTTTGTTCGGAAATGCATGAAAATAGTTGTTATTCAGAAACTGTCTAATGGCACTCATTCTTTTGTTTTTTAAAAAACACAACAGATTTTTCATGACAAGCTTTCAAAGTGGACACTTTCGAGCCTATTTCCCGACGAAAGTAGAAAAACCGATCGAAAAGGAGGAGAAAAACGGGCGATTGCGTCATCGAAATAGCTTATAACTCGATAAGTAATTTAATAATCATAAGATGGAAAAATAAGTTCGATTCGAAATCTCTTTCCTTGTCAGGCATTAAATTTTTATGTCTTTCTGTTAAAAAATGAATTTGTAAATGTGTCAAAATGTTTTTCGCTTGTTGAGCGGATCAGTTGAGAACAACCTTAATGGTAAAAATGAATGAATAACAAAATAAGATCAGTAAACTAATATTATTCAATTTGCAATTTCTAGTCTTCTTTTTTAAACTACATAATTTTCATAAATTTTTAAAATGTATGAGAAGAGGGTGGGTGAGCACAAGCAAATGAATAGAACTCTGCTGTTAAATGTGTGTTAATGAAAAACAAGGCAGTAGTCATATTTTTTCAGAGTGAGACGGAAGAGAGGATTTTTTTTTAATGAATAATATAATTTTAAATTAAAATTTAGCAGGAAAAAATTATCTCTTTCAAATTTTTGGGAGAAGGGGCAGCATTGTGTTTTCCTGCCATTGAAATAACGTATTTTAATGGTTGCAATAGACTAAAAAAAAAAAAAAAAAAAAAAAAAAAAAAAAAAAAAAAAAAATGAATATTTTCAGAAGTTGCAAACTTTTAGTAAAAATCTACAAATTTTAGAAAATTTGAATAACTTTTTCTTTTTGGATTTTGGGTTTTTTCAGATTTTGGAATTCTGCATAATAGTTATGCACTTTTCAGAAACAGTCCTCCCCCCCCCACCCCCCCCAAAAAAATAAATAAATAAATAAAATAAAAATAAAAGCCTAACCCTAACAGAACCCTATGTTATAAGTATACAAACTCTTTTTAAATAATCCTTTTCTCATTGTATGTGAGTTAGAGTAAGGAAACTGTTTTTTAATTGACTATCATGAATATTTATGGTAAAGAAAGGAAATTGACTGGAAGGAAACTGTTGAGATTGTTTCAATCAATTATATGATGATTCTTTTTTAATAATCTAACTTAGTATAATTTGTATTATTGTTATTTTAAAATTTTCCACTGTAATCTTTTACTCAATTTTACAACAAACTTTCAACAAAGATTAATATTAAAATTTTTTGTAGGCGATTTGAATGCAAAAATAGCCAAGTTAGTGTTCAAAGAGTCATTATCGTTTAACATAGTGTAAAACTTAAAACATATTTACTTTTTAATTTAAGTGAAATCTTAAATGAAAAGAAACATGTATAAACATTTTGGTACTACTGTTATCCCGTTGACCAATTTCACCAAATTATACAAATCGCCAAACTAATAGCCAAATTATACATATTGACATATTTTTTATTTTAAATAATGAAAGAACAAATAATTAGTAGAATATTGATAAAAATATTAATAAGAAGTCAAAATAAAAATCATTTAATGACATTTTAAACAAGTGAATCATATTTAATGTCATTGAATGGGATATTCACAATCATCCATTATTGGCATTTAATCTTATAGTTTGGTGATAATTTTTTGGTTGATGGGATAACCTAGTAATACCAACATTTCATTTTTCTAAATGGTACTTTTCTCGTACAGGAATCTTAGAGGAGATTGAGAAAATGACTTTGGAGGGATAAGAACTTTGGCTATACATTTTATGTTACCTTATTTAATGTTTCATATTAAGAAGCATTTTTAAATATTTATACAACTTATTTATTTATATTATTATTTTATATGCAATTTTCTATTTGTATATTAAAATAACAATAGATAAATGACTTCTTTTTATTAATTGTATAAATATTAGGAAAATTGCATGTGTTGTGTTATGTAAAAGAAGCCGCCAAAAATTTTTATGAAAAAAATCCTTTTGCCAAGTTTGCTATACTGGAAAAAGTAACCTTTTTAACAAAATGATTTTGAATTTTAAACAAAAAAACTGTGAAAGTTTATTTTAAATTTTTTATTTCTTTTGTATTATATTTGGATACTACTTGGTTATCTCATCGATCAAAAACTTGTTGGCTAAATGGCAATAATAGATTATCATAAATGTTACATCCAATTGACATTAATCATGTTACATGTGTTTGTTATTTCATCGTCTTTTTTAATTCGACATTTCATTCATATTTTTACTTTCTTCTATCTTTACAAGAAGGAAGTATTTGACTTGTGAAAATTTTCAAATTCCAGTTTTCGACACCTTTACAAGTTTAAGGGTCAGAGAACCCATGAAACCTGTTTTTACAAAATGTCTGTCTATTACTTTATCTGTACATGACATAAATTTTGTGGGCACTCTATCTCAAAACCTAATGCATGTTATGTAATAAAAATTTATAATTCAGTTAGTTAAACTTTGATATAAATTGGTGCTGATTAATTTATGGTGTAAATCACTCAACAGATGGTGTTGCTATGCTGCATTTTGTGCAATTTCTTCATTAGCTCTATCTCCAGAACTAATGCACGGAATTTTATCAAACTTCAGATTCTGTTAATCCTTGACATGAATTGACAATTTTCTATGTTTTGATGTTGATTGCACGTAGGTGGCGTTGCTATGCTGCATTTTTTAAAGATTTGTGCAACATTTCTTTCTCAAGAGCTGATGCATGAATTTCCATCAAACTTCATATTTGATTAGTCCTTGACATGAATTGATGCTGTTTACATTTTGGTGTAAGTAGCTTCATAGGTGATGCTGTTTTATTGCATTTGTTAAGATTTGTGCAACAGCTCTATCTCAAGGACTAATGCACAGATTTCCAAATCTTCAAATTTAGTTAATCCTTGACATGAATTAGTTTTGTTTATGTTTTGGTGTCAATTGCCCTACACATGGTGCTGCTATGCTGAATTTTGTAGGATTTACATGATTTTAGCGATAGTCAAATCTCAAGAACTAATACATTGATTTTCCTGACTTTGTATTTTTATAAAAATAGAAAATAGATTATATAAATGTAAAGAACAAGTTACAAAAAAAAAGGAAATTTTAGTTGGATCAAAAATAATGATATCAAAAGACATCCCCACTTCTTCGAGCTATCATTTGATATCATTTGCCAGACCCCCCACCCCCTCTCTCTCCCGAAAATGGTCATGTTATATATGCACAACCCCTTGTTAGTTACTACTGTCTACATTATTTTACTAAATAAAGAACATTGGAATTTTCCATTATTGATATTTATTGTATTCTTTAATAAATTTGATTATTGCATTTAAAATATTTACATTTTTTTTCATAAATAGTATATTTTTAAAATATTTGTTTATTTTTAATTTAATAATTCTGTATTTAAATATGTAAATTATTAGTATTCTTTTCTTCGAAATCATCTAAATAAATCAAATTTTATATTGGGTGTGTCATTGCACCATAAATGAACATTATTATTAAAGTAACCCAATTTAGTAAGTAAAGTGAAGTGAAATG
Organism: Maratus speculifer; assembly: GCA_964019185.1. Taxonomy (NCBI): domain Eukaryota; kingdom Metazoa; phylum Arthropoda; class Arachnida; order Araneae; family Salticidae; genus Maratus; species Maratus speculifer. Next base: position 8,612,926 of record CAXHSM010000001.1, read on the forward strand.
AATTTTTAATTATCACTTTCCAACAAAGTGGAAAAGTGTTTATGCATTCGGTTTGTCTGTCCATGCTCTAACTTCCATTAATATACTCAGATTTTCATGCAATTGATAAAGCTTATATAGGGTCACAAAGCATGTTTTGGTATTGAATATGAAGTATGTTGATTAATGGTTCATTTAAAGGGACCCTTAAAAGAATTTGATTACATTATGATATATGAGAAAAAATAGTTTTGAGATTATTTTATTGACATTATGCTATTTTAAATATATCAGAACTGATATAAATCAGACTTTCATTACAATCATGTTAAAACATAGCATTTTTTATTAATTTATTAGGAAACACACGCACACACAAAAAAAGTTATATGCCGTATTTACTCGTGTATAAGGCACACTTTTTTTCCAAAAAATTAGGGCAAAACTCCTAGGTGCGCCTTATACACAGAATAATTTTTTACTGTTGGATGCAGTCGAACGATATGCATATGAAACAAGAAATTAATCAAAGAAGATATTAAAACTCTGAAAATGTTACTTAATTGAAGTATTACTTCATATTTATTTCATTCCTTGCAGTTTTTTATACAACATTGCTAGTGACATTATCTAAACGCTAATTAGCAATTCTCTTGACCGTCACTCATTCCTATTTCCCATCATTCTCTTACAACCCGAAGTCTAAAAATGCATTTTCGTTTTGTTTTCTGGTCTGGTGTAATGTTTGTTTTGACTTTTTTTTACTGAAATTCATTTGGTCATTCTTCATTAGCATATCAAATTTATGGTGCGCGTTATTATACGCGATTTTAAGAAATCACCATTTTTACTTGTAAAGTAGGGATGCGCCTTATACACGCGTGTGCCCTATGCACGAGTAAATACGGTATATGCTTTAATTAAATAAATTTAATCAAATTAAATTAGTTTTTTGCATATTACTCTTTATATATAAACTCAATACTTCGTATATAGAGTTGCACAAAAATATTTGCATATCATTATCCTTATTAGAGGGAATTGCTGAAGGGAAATTTTCAACTGAAATATATGTATCTCTTAAATGAACTAAATTTCGAAATGGATAAATACTGATAGATACAAATCTCTATATCTAATACAGGGCTGCTAAAAAAGTTGGACCATTTTCTGATTGTAGATTTGAACAGCTGAAATTTGGCATCAACATGCATTATACAACTCCATAGGGTGAAATGAGACACATTATTTTAGCTTATGGTGCTGTTTTGTTACATTATTCTGAATGTGTTGGAAAGAACTTCATAATCTATGCTTGACACAGGGACCGATTTACAAATTTGGGGGGCCTGGGCACAGATGCTTATAGGGGCCCCCCTTGGAAAGTTGCTTACAAAAATATTGAACTCCCCCCTAACCCCCCCCCCCCCCAAAAAAAAAGTTACTTATTAAGATAGCCACAGCTGACTTTACGATTGAATCACTTTTAAATGCTAATTAAAAAACTAAATGTGATAATCATTTATTTACCTTTTAAATAAGTATTTCACAATCATGAAGTTTAAATGAGTAGACGTAGTACAATAAGTTGTGTAGTGATAATTATCTTTTCCTGTGCAAGTTTATATATCTGATAACCACAAATTTTCCACAATACCAAACTATAAATATTAAAAATATTATGGGACTCTGCCACCTATGAACTGCACTCACCAACCCCAAATAATCTGACAAGAACAGGAACATGATTAAATAAGAATAAAAAATACAATATATTTTTAAAGTGATAAAGATAAAAGAAAATATTCACTTTAATAAAGTGATTAAATGCGGATGTTTCAACCAAAATGTACAATGTTGTAAAAATGAAATATGAACACAGTAGTATGTAGAATGAAATGTAATAAAATTCCACTAGATTTTGTAAGCAGTTGTATTGATTTTGAGCAATAGTTGAAAACACTCCAGCAGCATTTGGGTGCCCCTGATAAGAGGGGGCCCCAGCCCTAAATCAGCCACTGGCTTGACATATGATTTTTTTCCCCTTTCTTGTTAATTTTAAACAGAGAAACTGTGAGTGTATTTATAATTTTTGATATCTGTCATCCAGTTTTTACCTAATGATTCTGATCCCTTTTTCAGATGACTGAGGGCTCCAATCCCTTAGACAAATTGCCGCACGATGTTGTCGAGAGACTCAGGGTTGTGATGAACATTGTGTTGAACTACTGCCACCTCATGCTGACTCTGGGCCACGAAATAAACTTGCCTCCAGACCTTCAATTCCCCACCGAGGATACGGAGAAAAATGAACTCTCCGACACTTACTGTACAATGCTGTTCAACGATGAAACACATACCTATGACCAGGTAGGGGTTTTTTTCCCACTCTTTTATTTTTTCTTTCATTAACTAATATGGGGGTCATCCATTAATTGTATCGTACGGATATATTAATCTCTACCCTGGTAGGACTCTATTTTTTTTTCTTTCTTTTACTTTAATGCAACGTAGGATTTATAGATATGCAAACTATCTGACTAGTTTTGAAGATAGTTAGATCAGAAACTGGATTTAATGAGCAAATTTTAATATATTTCAATGTTATGAATGTTCATAACAAACAAGCAAACAAAATCATAATTGAAATGCATTAAAATTTGCTCATTAAACCAGTGTACGATTTCTTTGAAACCTTGTATATGACTTTGAAAGAATATTCAAACAAAAAATCAATCACATATGCAGCTATTATAAATTCTAAATTATATTAAGACAAACAAGCATCTCAAGAAGGAAAAATATTTTTTTTAACTACATTGGATTACTAAGCATCATTATTTCCACATCTCTATTTCTGAATTTTGACCCTTCATTCCACAGATTGTCACACTTAGGATGTGCCTCTTTCCTTCCCTTGTGATGTCTCATAGTTTGCAGCGGTGTTAATTTGATACTAATTTCAATTCATTTTGGACTTAAGTAACATAAGTCTGTAGATGTGTCAGATTTAGTTTTTACAATCAAATTACTATTAATTAGGAGTAATTCACAGTTAAAAACCTACTTTCTGCCCATGCATAGTGTCATAGTTAAAATCAGCTGTATGCATGTCCTTTAAGTATATGCACACAATCAGGGTTGGCATGATTTAAATCAACTGATTTTTAAAAAAAAATCATTTGATTAAATCAATTTTTTTGTTGAATGATTAAAGTTTAGAAACCCATTGACGAATTCCATGCCAACTGAAACCAGTAGTGAATTTTTTAACTTCATGTTATCTTCAAATATTTAGTATCATTCTGAAGGCAATTTATTGCAGTTAATGGATTTAATATTATTTTTGAAAATTATGCACGGTTAATTTGAACTTTGATAAATAATGGGTATTTTATGATTTTGATTTATAATGTTAAAAATGTGACTTTTTAAAAGATCAATTATTTATTAAAAATATGGTGATTTTATCTATTTTTCATTTATATAGTAAGTTAAATGGTTCTTAATCATAACTTTACAGTAATAATCTTCATATACAACTTTCTTCTTATTTCTTTAAAATAAAGTTATTTACAATTTTTATTTGTCCCCTCTGTTACAATTTTTTTAAAAAGTTTATTTTATTCAATATATAAAAAAGATTTAAATTTAATACAAAGTATTTACAATAAATATCATTTGTGTAATCATATTTTGTAATAATTTTGAAAATATATTCAATTTTTTTTTAATACTGTGTAACAGAAAGGAGGTGGAGCTAAATGTCCCCTCTGTTACACATGGTTGTGAACGAATCTAATTATTTTAACACAATCTAATTTTCAATACAATCTAATTATTTTAAGCAGCTTAGATAAAATCCAACCAAGTGTGTGTTACAAGTAGATTTTGATGAAAACTTAACTTTTGTTACACAAAATGAGATACAATCAGCACATTGGATTCACAAGCAGTGTTCTTTGTTTTACTGCTATTGCTTGGCTGCCAAAAGATGATATCTTGGAAGATAAAGAAATTAGGAGTTATGTCTCATAGCCAGTGACTATACTGTATGCAGCATGACAAATATGCAATCCACACTTTCAATGAAATCCTATTTGATAAATTATAAGAGGAATTCCCTGTGTTAAAAGAAATTGACACTTTTAGTGATGGGCCATCATCCCAATTCAAACAGAAATACACACTTTACAATGTTATTTTCTCACCCTTTTAAAGTCAATTGGCATTATTTTGCTACTAGTCTTGTAAAGAGTGCAGTTGATGGAGTGGAAGGTACTGTAAAGAGGGCTGTGTACCGAGGAATTATGTCTGGGAAAATGGGCTCCTCCACCATCTGATGCTAAATCATTTGCTGATACCATTTCCAATGGAGTAGAAATTATTTATTGTGCAAAAGAGGGACATTGCTGCCTTTAATAAAAGAGTTTCAAATATAAAAGTATATAAAATTTGAGGAGAATTCATTGTGTTAGTGCTACAAAAATATTGTACAGTGAAACCTCCAAATAAGGGACACCTATGGGGCCGGAACTTTTGTCCCTTAAATAGAGGTGTCCCTTATTCGGAGTTTTTCATATTATTTTCAATTAATCGTTCAGAAGGATATAAAATTTATAAAGCAATAAAGGTGAAATTCAAATATACCTGAAGTGTATAAGATGCATTAACCAGACAAAAGGAAGAAAAGAGAATTAATTTAAAATTTCAATTGATTACAAAATTTTTAAATGATTTGTAGAATTATTGATTTATATTTTTGTGCAAATTGTGTCCATCCAAAAACTATGCAAATATTTAAAAGAATTTTACCTGAAGTTATCAATTCAAAGGGATTGTTTTGCAAATTTCAATTTTTAAGTACAAACCTTTCAAGTATTTATTTACCATATTTATAAATTCAGTTTTTCATTAATAGCAGTATTTACATAAAAAAAAGCATACTTTAAGGCAACAAATCTCTCAACTGCTCTACTCAACAAGTAGAAAACGTTTTGACAAATATACAAATTCTTTTTTAAACAGAAAGGTATAAAATTGGAACGCTTGACTTCGGAAGTGAGGTGGAATTGAGCTGTTTTCAATTTTATGATAAACAAATTATCTATTGAGTTAGAGGTGGTTTTGATCACGTGACAAGGCGTTTTTTACATTTTCTTGAATAGTTATTCTTCTTTCGCGTGGAAATTTGGTTCAAAACGCTCACTTTACAATATTTTTTGAAAGATCTATTGCATTTACAGGGTTCGCACAGACTCCTTGGACTCCTTAGAAACTACTTAGAAATGAAAACGTTCCCAAGTAGTACTCAGAACTACTTAGATAAACAAAATACTCCTTAGAAACTCCTTAAATTGTATTGCGGTTTTGCACGCAAGCGATATCGCTCCCGAAAAAGAAAAAAAAAATCGCGATTGTAAAACGCACGGTAAACCCATTGACGTCTAATAATAATTGTTATTTCTGATCTATGGGTAAACCCTTTATACACGTCATTCATCAGAAGCACAGCAGTGATTGCAGGGATGCCGCGGACACGCTATAGCACGTAAAATACGCAAAAAGTAGGCAATGGGACGCAGTAAAATAGCTCTTACGCGTCCTGTGGGACGCGTAATTTCGTTAAAAAACTCATAAAAATGGCGACTTTCGTTAAAAAATTGCATAATAAGGACTATTTTTCGGCAAATTTCGTCAGATTCACGAATAAATGACTAATTTTTTCAAAAAATTCCGAAAAAATGCAAAGATTTCTCAAAAAATCGCGAAAAACGACAAATTTCGTCTAAAACTCGCGATAAAACGGCAAATTTTGTCAAAGAATGCGCAAAAATGATGGATTTCGTCAACAAATCGTGATAAACCAGCAAGTTTTGTCAAAAAAATTGGGAAAAGCAGCAAAGTGCGAAAAAACAACAAATTTTGTCAAAAATTCGCGATAAAACGAGATTTTGTCAAAAAATCACAAAAAAACAACAGATTTATTCAAAAGTTTCGCGAAAAAATGGCTAATTTCGTCACAAAATCTCGAACAATGGCTAATTTCCTCCAAAAAAAAAACAACAACAAATTTCGTCTAAAAATTGCAAAAAAACAGCAAATTTCGTCAAAATATTTGTGAAAAATCGGCAAATTTCGTTAAATAATTCTCGAAAAATGTAAATTTCGTGAAAAAAATCCCGAATAAACGGCAGATTTTGTCAGAAGATCGTGAAAAGACTCAAATTTTGACAAAAGGGCACGGGGAAAAAAAAAAAATAAATAATAATAATAATCAATGGCTGAAGTGAATTTTCCTGTTCGAAAAGCTAATTTTCTTGCTTTAAAATTAGTATTATTATTATTATTATTATTATTTTTTTTTTTGCTGCTCTAAAAACGGATTTTTGTGACTCACTATCCATTTTTGACTGCTCCAAGTCTTTCTGAGTAAATGTGACTCAGGAAAATACACATTCATTAAACAAAAAGTCTCATCACTTTACTCAACAAAAGTATTCTTTTTTTTCAGCAAAAATGTCTTTTTCTATAAATCAGTCTTGCCCCTTTTTTTAAAAGAAATGCAAACAATAGTGATACTTGTTATCTTCTACTTTCAAATGTTCAATATTTTATAGTTAAATTTGTATCTTGCAAATTTATTTTTAAAGAAGTAAAGAAAATTTCTCATAATTTTAAAAACAATTAATATTGGTTTTATATTTTTATTTATTATTAAAACAATAAATATTGAATTTCATTTTTCTAATGCAAATGAACAAGTTCAATTTTTGCATCTAAAAATATAAATATGACTCATTAGTGGGGACCCGCTTTTGTTAAAAAGGGACCCAGGATTTTTCAAGTCCAGCGGCATCCCTCGATTGGTTGGAATCATAGGAATAGCCCACCAAAGTGTCACGAAATATGGTAGATAAAATGCTAATTTCGTCTGAAGACTGCGGGAAAACGTCGATTTCGTCTAAAGATTGGAGATATAATACTGATTTCGTTAAAAAATCGTGGGAAAAAATGACGATTTCGTAAAAAGATTGCGGGAATAAAACGGCGTTTTCGAGAAAAAATCGTATAAAAATGCAAATTTTGACTAAAAATCCTCGAAAAAACATCGATTTCATAAATAAGAAAAACAGGAAAACACCGATTTTATCAAAAGATCGCAAAAAAAAAAAAAAAAAAAAAAAAACCACCGATTTCGACAAAAGATCGCAAACAATCGCCAATTGTGCTAAAATATCGCAGATAAATCGCTGATTTTATCTGAAGATCGCGGGAAAGCACCGATTTCGTCTGAAGATCGCAAATCCCCCCCCCTTCTTGCAGGGCGGTAACTCGCAGAAACCCTGTGGAATTGGGGCTGTGCAAGTGCATGCCACATAAATAACAACAAAAGTGGCAAGTCTTTCAATTTTTTGGGGCTCCTTGGATTTTTTATGTACTCCTTGGATTTTTTCTTCCCAACTCTGTATGAACCCTGATTTACAAAGAAATAGAAATAGAAAAAACAGGTTGATTACATATTTTTTGAACAACAATGATTACTAGATTCAGGCATTTCTGAATAAATATAAATTAAAACTTACGTCCAGTGTTGAATTCAGACTCTTTTATCTGGGAGAGACTTCTGTGGCTCCGGGGGGGGGGGGGGGGGGGATGTCCCCCGGACCACCCCCTGAATTCAACACTGCTTATGTCTTAAAAGTTGCCCTTTTGAATTTGAAAACAGCCTTAAAGCTTCTGTAAAGTTCTTTATTTCACATTTTTTTTAATTCTTCACTTTCAGAATCATCGTTACAATTTTCAGCATTACTTTCAATGGGGATAAACACGCTGATATCGAATCAGGATTGTGGGTAAATAAATGCTCGTTAATTGCGTCGTATGTCTCTCTATCAACATTATTGTCTATCTGTTTGATTAGTTCACAAAAATCTGCATTTTCATGTTCATCACAAACTACTTCACTATCTGAAATGCAAGAACCAAGTTCTTTAATCTCTTTTTCAAGTGTCCCTTAAATCGAGTGTCCCTTATTCAGAGGTAAATACATTACATGTCTTATACCAAGGGACTGGGACCAGAAGTTTTGTCCCTTAAATAGGTGTCCCTTATTTGGAGGTTTCACTGTATTTCTTATTCATCTGTGTCTGTTGAAGAAGGTGTACAGTTTTGCTTCAAAGATGGTATGGATAAGTCTGTGTAGAAAATAACAATTTGTTAACTCATGATGTTAATGTTGGCAGTTTTGCAATTGTTAGATATAATCGAAACGTCACCTTTGATAATGATATTGCACTGGAAATATAATCACTGAATTTGTAAGATGTTCCCTCTGTTAGATTCCATGTCCCCTCTGTTATGTTCGATTAATTTCATTTAATTAAAATGTCAAATGTGTTTTCAATCTAAACAATCTGATAGGTAATTATTTTACCTTGATATGTCTTTACTTAAAAAATGAATCTCTTTTTTGTAATTTCCAAATCAGTTTTTATATAAATTGTAGTACATGTAAAAAAATAAATGTGGGACTTTTTTTTGTCCCCTCTGTTACATACCATTTTAATTAATTTATAATTAAATAATTAAGCTGTTTCATTGTTTCTAATTAATTAAGCACTGTTCCATAAATAGACATATTCTTGTAAGATTTTTGTCTTTGGAAAATTTAGTAAGTATTTAAATGGTAAAATTCTTGTGTAATTTCCCCTCTGTTACGCTTGGAATTCATGCATTGCTTGTGTCCTCGATACAATCCAAAAAAGAGGATTGTTCTCTTTCCGAATGTACAAATCAATGGAAAATTTTGGGTAAAAAGTCAGAAAATTTATTAAAGATAGAATTACAAAATTTAAAGCAAGACAGGGGTCGATCCAGACTAAATTTGTGTCCTATTTAGGGCCCCCTTCACAAAAATAAATTTAATAAAATAGGCCCCTTCACATAATTCTTTTCCACAAAACTTATTTTTATTATTTTGTTAGATTTTAAAATGTAAGTTGTACATAAAACCAGTTCTTAAGAAACAAAAACTTTAGAAAAGGGTTTAAACAAGTTAGTTTTTGTTAATAAATACTTAGTTCGAACTTGAGCCACTAGATTTCAGCTGTCATCGCAAAATGTTGTTTTTCACAAAAATATAATAAAATTCACAAAAATGTAGTGAAATTCACAAAAATAACTGCTACTTTTCACAAAATGGGCCCCAAGAAAAAAATCCTGCATCAACCCCTGCAAGATATGAACAAGCTATTAATGGCTGTCATTTTGCTGGAATTTTATGTCCCCCTGTTTTAAATCAAAATGAAATTTCACTTAGTATAGAGGAAAATAATGAAAGTTTGGCATTAATTAAAAAAAAATTCTCCAAATCTTCTCACCACTGTAGCACATTTTCAAGTAAAAAATGGCCCATTCAAAAAATTACCATTGCTTGAGAAAAAAATTTTCAGATATTATGACAGATTCTGATTGGTAGAAGTCCTTTTATGTAATGGGAGATAAAGAGAGAATCAGCAAAATTGAAATTGGATTTATTTACCAAATAACACAACAACTGTGGCTTCATCTGCTGGAGTAGAAAGACAATTTTCTTCTTTTTGACTAGTTCATTCAAGACTCTAACAAAGTGGACAAAGCTTCTAAATTAGTGTTTTTGTTCAAACAATTTAATCTCCTGTTTACTTCTATTTGTTTAAAAAATATTAAATTAATTGCAATTTTTGTCTCTTAATAAATCGCTTGCATTAAATGAATATTTAATTTGTTTTATAAATTTTACAATTTTCAACTCATTTACAACATATTTACGTTTATTTCTTATTCAGTGTGCACAATTCAATTACAAAATAATAGAAAGGCTTTAGATTAAAGCATAGATGTTTAATTTTTGGTACCAATCAGTAACTAGAATATAGTATCTTCTTAACTATATAATTATTTCTTATATTATTTTTATAAATTATAAATATTTATTCTTTTTTAGTTATTTATATTATAAAAAACTGCTCCATGAATTGTAAAAACATAAAGACACAATAATTCAAAATAGAATGCTAAAAAAGGCAAATAAATCTGATTTAAATCAATAAAATCTGATTTTTTTGATAAAAAAAAAAAAATCATGATTTTTTTTTTAATCGTGCGACACAATATTTTAAATTAATCTTTATACTAAGTCAAAAAAGCATGACGATTTGTTTATTACCAGGCTTTGTTGAGGAATGTAGCCTGCTTTGGCATTTGTTGTTACTATTATTAATCAGGATTGACAAAAAATTAGATGTATTTTTTTAAGTGGGTGTTGGGAGGGGGTTGAGTGTTTTAAAGTTTTTTAAACTCTCAGCAAAAGAATTTAAACTGCTTTAAATTCTTTTTGTTTTAAACTTTTTTCAATATTTAGGAAATTTTTTTTTCAAATTTATTTTTTATAAGCATTTACAAAGTTATAACTTTAAAAACATTTTATGACAGAGGTGAAAGTTAAAATAGTTAAATCAGAAACATAAATTTTAGAATATTAATTAGTCAATTACTTTGTTTGTTTTATTAGATTTTCTTATTCAGTAGAATTCTTTAATATATTTTTAGTATATGTTCTGATACTAATTAGCAGGATTTTGTAACATTTTAGACTTTTCAGTGTCAAACTGCACAAACCAAAATTTATTTGCTACTTAACAATGTCTACTACCATTTAAAAAAAAAAAAAAAAAAAAAGGTAGCCATAAATAAGCAAAATTTGAATTTACAAAGAAAGTATAATAATCTAGTAACAAAAAAGAATTTAATAACTTTTTTGGTACTGCTTGGTTATAACATGGACCAATTCTGCAAAATTATACAATCATCAAACTGATAGCCAAATTCCTTACATTGACATAATTTTAAATAACAAAAATAAATAAATAAATAAATAAATTAGTAGAATATTAATAAAAATATCAATAAAAAGTCGAAATAAAAATCACTCAATGATGTTTTAAACACATGTATTGTATTTAATGTCATTGAATGTGACATTCACGATCATCGATTATTGGCATTTAATCTTATAGTTTGGCGATAGTTTTTTGATCGATGGGATAACCAATTAGTACCACTTTTAAAAAAAAATTGTTTAATTTTATGCTTAACATTTTTTAAAAAGCTCTTGGTTTAATCTCCATAGTGTAAAATAATCTGCATTATTCAAGCTAGGTACTTTTTTCTGTATCAAAAATGATCCTATATGATATTTATAACATTTTAATCATTTTTATAAAATTGATTTTTTAATATTGACTTTAAATTTTGTCTCAAGACATATTAGTTTATTTGTTCTGGTAAAATGGCTGTCCCAAATAATTGGGATATTTATATGTGTTATAATTTGTGAAATTTTTATTTTTTTATTTTTATTGTTGAAATAAATTACCAAGTTCTTTCTTAAATAATCAATAAACCATTTGTAAACAAATAAACAGACAATAAAAATTTTTTATTCAGTAAAATGTGTTGAAAAAAAAAAAAAATAAATAAATAAAATTTGAATGAGTCTGGTCGACATTTCTTTGAGCAATTTTGATGGACAGTTTGTTTTTGTATACAAGTTTTAGTTGTATTTGATAAATTTTTTTTTATAATGCTGTACCTTAAAATTTATAATAAGTTTAGTAGTGTCAGCAGTGGCTTTTTCTTTCGTATTTGATTATTTTAAGCCTTAATAGTTTAGCATATCACTCTATAACAGGGTTGCAAAAAAGCCAGGCCGGTGGCTTTTATTGGTTTTAACCAGCTTTTTTTTTTTTTTGGCCATAATTGGCTTGTATACCAGGAAACATTTTAATTATAAGCTATGCATTTTTAAATGTTTTTAACTAGGTTTAATAATGTTTAATTGACTTTGAGTTAAAAAAAAAAATTTTTGTATGAAAAATTGGGTTTTTTATTTAAAATTATAAGTTTCTCAATAATGAAGATATTAATAATAGAATAACATATTGGTGGAGTTGCTAGTGGTTAGTCAGAATTGAAAATATTTCAGCTAAATTATTAAAGACCATATGAAGTACTTTTTCTGATTAACATTGTCCTTTAATCCCACACTTGTTTTTCCATTTTTACTGCTTTTTAAAATAAAAGAGGCAATGTTTACTTAGTTATATATTTTATTACTTAACTAATTTTAAGAGTTACTAAAATCTCTTATTTTATTCCCCATAAACCTTTAAAATCATATATAAAGTCACATGATAAAACACACCATTTCTTATTATTGAAAATAGTGTTATGAACTATGCCTATTTCATAAAATGTTATATTTTACAATATATTTCAGCACTATGAATTAGCATATGCATGAATATATTCATTCATTGAGTAAATGTATGCATAATTATATTCATACATGAGTGCATATATGTTCTCTTTTAAATAGCAAGTAGCTTTTAAAAATTTTGATCCAACAAATTTTATTTGGAGAATTTTCGCGTTTTAATTTGCTTTCTTTATTTTATATACTTATCAGGGATGATAGTGCTCCGACCAAAATGACCGATTACTACCACTAAATTTTATTAAAAATTCTGCTATTGTTTAATGACAAATTTTCTAAAATGTTATAAACCAAATTATACTTTAAAAATTTTTTGATAGTAATCGGTCATTTGAGTTGGAACACTCTCATGCTTGACTTATGTATTAAACTCTCCTTAAGGGTGTTCTCAACTGATCTGCTCAACAAGCGAAAAACGTTTTGACACATTTATACAAATTCATTTTTTAAACAGAAAGACATAAAATTTTAATGCCTGACTAGGAAAGCGATTTCGAATGGAACTTATTTTTTCCATTTCATGATCATTCAATTACTTATCGAGTTATAAGCTATTTCGATGATGCGATCACCCGTTTTTCTCCTCCTTTTCGACCGGTTTTTCTGCTTTCGTCGGGAAATAGGCTCAAAAGTGTCCACTTTGAAGGCTTGTTATGAAAAATCTGTTGTGTTTTTAAAAAAACAAAAGAATGAGTGCCATTAGACAGTTTCTGAATAACAACACCTGCTATTTTCATGCATTTCCGAACAAAAATAAATTAAAGCATGTGTCACAAAGTTGCCCTTTTTGATTTAAGAACACTCTTAAATACTGAATCTTTTTTAATTCCTCTTTCAACATTGTTCACTCTGTGACTTAATCTTTCCATATTGATATGTAAGAATATTTCCATGAATGCTTTGATGTGTTATATTTTGTCATAGTTCAATTAAATATAATTCTTTAGGATATTTAATACAACTGGAGCTATGTAATATAGAATTTTAAAACATGCTTTTGGAGTACAACTTATATTTTTTTCAAGATTTATATATATATATATAATTTTTTTTTTTTTTTTTTCAGACATAATGCTTTTACAATTGACTTTTAGGAGTTATAAAGACTTATTTATTTGAAAATTTTAAAAGACATTTATGACTTTTTTAGTAAAAAATATTTATAAATGTATTAAAGTAAATTAATCCAAATTTAATATGAATTAGCTATAAATTAACTTAAAAAAAAAAAAAAAAAAAGCTGGCTTTTTTTTAAAAGTGGCTAAAACCAAAAAAAGCTGGCCGGCTTTTTTCGGTAAGCCTGCGCTACAGGGTCTTTCAATTAGATTCTAGACTGAAAGAGGCTTAATCTTTCGTCTCTTTAGGTCAATGAGTATCAAACTTGCTTGGAAATTAAACACCGAGGGGAAACTTAAAACTACACTATGTGTTAATTACTTTAAACGGTGACAAAATAATATTTAAAAAAAGGTGTTAAATTACTTTTAATCTTTAGTACTTTCAACTTTAGACACAGTCATCAATAGAGAATATAAAAATGCAAATATTAACGTCTTATTTTTCAAATTACATTAGAACAGTATTGTTTAAAGGAAAGATCGAACCACTGTTTGTTGGTGAACAATTACTACTGATAAAAAGGTACTCAAAACCAGGATTGCAAAAAACCCAACCCAGGTGGGTTTTTTCAGGCTTTATTGGGTTTTTCTGGGTTTTATTGGGTTTTTTGTTTTTGTAATAGGTGGGGGCAGGAGAAGTCCATTAATTTCTCGAAAGTATGTATTAAATTAAAAATTCTTCTTATATTTTTATTAGTTAACTTAATATACAAGTAATTTTCATTGAAATAACCCAAATAAATCAGTGTAAAAGGCTTTAAAAAAGTTTTTACTTCTGCCATCATGCAATATTATAATAATCACATATTTAAAAGTTACTTTAATAAATTAAACTTTTAATCTGCATTCCCCACTACGAATACATTTTTTTTTCAACTTTAATCGTTTTATTATTTATCGAACAAAGGATGCTTGATATTTTCAAGATACCTATAGTTCACTGTGTATAGAGCAGTTTATTCTTTGAACACAATACAGAGCTGTTACTTAAAATTTTTTACAAAATTATTATATACTGAATACAAAATTGTACATAACTGATTGTAATTAATTTGAATATTTTGAAATGAAGTCATAATACACTTATATCCATTTTTTTTTTTTTTTTTTAAATCAATAAACATGGATAGTACAATACAAAATAGTAAATGATATTTAAGAAGGGGAGGGAGAATTTAAAGACTGATTTTAAAAGAAATTAAAGAAACAAAAAAAGTTTATTTGGATTTTTTGAAAAAAGTCCTTCACCCCCTCCCCCCCCCTTTTTTTTTCTACCAACCCTGGCCTAAAATGAATAACTCAAATTTGTATCCAGTTGGGAACCTATATTATGAAATTTTATATTGTTAAATCTTAATATAAAAGATCTTGTCATTTTTCATCTATGCAAAAATGTTATGATTAGCTATGTATATTGATTTTTTTTTTCATAATATTAAACTTTTAGAAGAAATAAGCACATTATTTTGACAGTTTTGGCTTCGTCATATTTGACAGTACACTCACAATCTGTTTTGATAGGATAGAGTACCTCTTTAACACAAAAGTTAAAAAACTAATACAAAAGTTACTGAATATTAATTAATATTATAGATTGTAAAAAACCCAATAAAACCCACTTTGATGTGGGTTTTATTGGATTTTTTAGAGTGGGTTTTACTCAAAAAAACCCACCCGGGTTTTTTTGGATAGGTGGGTTTTTTGCAACCCTGCTCAAAGCACATCAGTGTGAAACATGTTTTTTGAATAAGATTGCTCTTTTTGAACACAGTGTCAATTTTATCTACCCCCTTCTCTGTGACTCCTTTTGCTCTGGAGTCAGCACCTAAAATTTCAGGTATTTTTTCATGAACTCATAATCACTCCTGAAATGTAGCATCTCACATTTAGTTTAATTTTTAGGTATCAAAAGCTCTATTTTGTCCCATTCTTATTTCACAACTTTCTAAAATCTGTGAATGGTTTATGATCAGCATAAAAATTACATAGTGTTAAAAAGTTTCTTTTGAATTCTAATGTTCTTACTTTTACAGTTAATCAAAATTGTTTGAAATTTTTCTGAAAGTATGTTAAAAACTATACATTTTTTATTAATTTTTTTTTTTTTGCTTGTTCATTAATGTTTTGGGTACTTCCTTTTTATAGGGGCCTTGGCGCGATAGAGAAAAGAAATTTGAATTGAATTTGGTGAGAAAAGCAAAATTTTCAAAAGCATTTTCTGGCAACCATTTGTTTTCATTTTAAAACTTAGTTTGTCTCAATAAAATAATTATGAACAGTTACTTGTTTATTTTTCCACCTACCATAGAAATAATCTTTCGCCATTTAGCATGACTTATTGCCAAAAATGGATAACTGGGATAAAAACATACAAAAAATTTCCTTGGCTATAGGAACTTTGGTTAATTTCTAAATTACTCAGGACAAATTTAAACAAATTAGGTCAACCCAGTAGCAGAAATAGTACTGCAAGCTCTGTAGATAATAATTGCAGATTAATCTAGCAGCATAAAAAGAATGGCCTGGCTTAAAAAGTCTCTAAATTGTATCTTGTATTATTTGATTACATTTTTATTTTATTATTTTTGTAAATGCATTACTAATATTTCTTATGATAGTAGACTTGGTCCAGTATTGTTGGGATAGATTTCAGTGTACAGCTGATTTTTGAAAAAAAGTCTGCTACATTGATAAAACATTAGACATTTCAAACATGTAAATATATATAAAAAAAAAGTGTTAACATAAAGTTCATTATTTATCAACAAATAAGGTGCCTATTTCATATTTGCAACTAGGACAAAATTACATGTTTGTCATTAAAGAAGGAAAAAAAAATATCTCATGGCCTATGGTCAACAAAACAGAACTGAACACTCTAAACTGCTGGTTTAAGTTTTTTATACATTAATATACTTTTCATTAACAAACACCACAAAATAAATATCCACAAAATAAATAAAATTTAAATATTCTCTGTGACATTTGCAATCGAAAACATCAAATGTGCATCAGGCTTATGCAATATTGCTTTCAAAACAGATTATTTGGCAGCAGATTTCATTTAACGCAAAGGGTGGCAGCGAAATAGACAAGTACCTGAATATTTACATTGGTTGCTATTTTATTTTCGTGAATGTTTATGTGAATATTTGGCAAGAAATCGTACTTTCTTAAGAGCCTACACTAGTCACATGGAGAAACACTAATTTTAAACCCATGGAAGAAATCTTTACAGACATTTGTATTTTAATATTTTAGAGTTATTTTTTAATAGGATACCTGAGATTATCTATTGCTGTACATTTGTACTTTTTTGATTTTGGTTACAGTTTATTTAATGATGACAACTTCACATTCAGAACCAGTTCCAACTGTGAAAGTGTTCTTGTATTAAAAAACTGCAACTAAAAATGAAAAAGTGCAAACATACAAAAATAAATATCTTAAGTATCCTAAGCACAAAATAAAGTAAAAATATTAAAATATTAGCAAGAAATCTCTAAAGATTTCTCCCATAGGTTTAACTTCAGTGTTTGAGTTTTCCCTCATGAATAGCCATAGGCTCTTAAGACTTAATTAGGGTGAGGCCCCCAATAAAAAGGAAGTACCATTTTTTGACCACATTTGTTGTTTAACTCTGCTGTTCTCTGTTCTATCTGACACAAAACTTTTTTGAACTGCTTGTAAAATAGTAAAAAATATTTCTGCACATTTTGTGTGTAAGGTAGTGAAAGTGATTGTTTTTTTTTTTTTTTCTAAAAATATTTTTCTTTTTATTTATATACTCTATACATATTTTTTGAACTGACATTTTATGTAATAGTCTTTTAAGACTTGACCTAATGAATATTGCAGGTGATCTTAAAGAAAAAGAAAAATACTTTCCTCTGTTTGTGTGATTTTAAACTCAAGCCTATAATCACAGAATTGCATAAATTTTCCCTTAGCATAACCTGACATTGAGTATTTATTTATTTATTTAACTTTTTTTAAATCAAATATGATCTGATTAATTAGAGAAAATCACCAAAACTTTTTATTTCTACCAAAAATCTTTTGGTCTTAAAGGGATAAAGGCAAACAGAACAGCAGTGTTAATTTCCTATGCTTCATAGGGAATTCTTGGATATCAGAATTCTTTATCATTTTTATATTTACCTATATTTTTAATTTACAGCATGGAATTATTATAGTGTGTAGTAAAATAGTGATGTTTTGTTTAAGAATTTTTTTCATGTAGTTGAAACAAACCTTCTACAAAAGAATCTCAAAAAATATATATTTTTTAAATTTAGAATTTTTTAAGTAAAACTGGAAAAGTGGGAAAAATAATTGTTTATAAAGAGATTTTTTAAATATTGCTCTCCTTTCTTAAATAGCTGAACTTAATAAATCACAGTTCATGGAACTTCAAGAAAATGTTGGATGTGTAATGACACCTCCTTAATTTTACACAATTATTCAAAATTGATAAATGAATTATACAAGTTCTAATTTTCCAGTTAATAGCTCAACTGGAAAAGTAATGCCAGTTTCAACCTAAAGTTTCCCTGTTTAAATCTTGGACTGGGCATTTTTTCATTCAGATGAAAAAAAAAAAATTACATGATTTAATCCAATGAGGTTAAGTTACTTGAATTCAAATATATTGATAGGTTTAAAGATAACGTTAAAATTGAAACGTCTTGAAACTTTAGCTAATTTGAAATATAAAGGGAGATAAAAGAGGACGACGACCAAATTATGAGGTTTGCTTTTAAAAGAATTGGAAAGAGTAGATTTATTAGGCGGTATTGAATTTGTTCACAGCAATATTAATGATAGAAGGATTGAAACCTCTTTTGGCAGCAACAGCTTTTAAGTAATTCAGTTTATCCTTAAGGGTGTTCTTAAATCAAAAAGGGCAACTTTGTGACACATGCATTAATTTATTTTTGTTCGGAAATGCATGAAAGTAGCGAATGTTATTATTCAGAAACTGTCTAATGGCACTCATTCTTTTGTTTTTTAAAAAACACAATAGATTTTTCATAACAAGCCTTCAAAGTGGACACTTTTGAGCCTATTTCCCGACGAAAGCAGAAAAACCGGTCGAAAAGGAGAAGAAAAACAGGTGATTGCGTCATCGAAATAGCTTATAACTCGATAAGTAATTTAATGATCATAAAATGGAAAAATAAAGTTCAATTCGAAATCGCATTCATAGTCAGGCATTAAAATTTTATGTCTTTCTGTTAAAAAATGAATTTGTAAATGCGTCAAAACGTTTTTTGCTTGTTGAGCAGATCAGTTAAGAACACCCTTAAGAGATGTAAAGTCGGAACAAATTTTGAGTACACGATTTACATACATATAAAAAAAACACTGATTTTTTAATTGACAGGATGATTTGAGAGAGCATGGGCTAAATTTGTGGCAAAAAAAGTTTTTCTATAAACACAAGTTTTGAATGAAGAATCGCATTTGGTAACTAAAACATCAAGGAACAGGAGTTTTCTAACTCAAAAGTAAACTGAATATGTTGGTCGATTGAATTGACAGTTTGAAGAATGGTCAAAATATCAAATGAATTATTGGATTCAAGTATTTGCTCTATTCATGTTAATTAACACCAGTTTCAACTTTTTTCCCCCTTTTTAAGTTAATTAAGTGTAATTATGTATTCAATGTTTTTGAGTTTCATTATCTGAAATTTATTTGGTTGAGCTGTTTCATAATATATCAGACCAGATGTCATTATCAATAAAAAATTTGCAAGTGAATCATGTCTGCCAGATATGCCCAACATTATTCAGTTAACAGTTTAAGCGGGGGACGAAAAAAATGGTCGCCCTGGGCATGAAAATTGAGGGGTGCCAAATTTATACTGCAATTGTCGTTTTTCTTTTATTGTAAAAAAAATTATATATCCAAACATAACTTAATTTTTTGTGTGGGATGAAAAAATATACATTCTCAAAATAACATGTTGCTTCTTTCTTGGAATCCAAAAGATGTACTGTTTGATACATTTTTTTCACATGTGTTTTCCTGATCCTCTTTGCCAAAATACAGGGTGATTCTAAATTTTTTTTACAATAAAAGAGGGGTGATAGTACACATCAAGACAAACAATATTAAATAGGAGACCAAGGGTCCCAAACATTTTCCAAAGAAGATAGCTGCCATTAAAGTTTAGGGACCAAAATTTCAAATAGACATAAAAAAAACGGAAAAATCGGTCGATTGATTTGCAGTTTTCGCTAATGCTTTATGTCAGCATTTTCTTGAAATTAAATTATAAATTTCAAAAAATGCCGATAGAGGACGCTTTAGACTTTGGAATAACAAACAATTATTTTTTGCCGGTATTTTTTGCATCTCATTAAATGTTTTTGTAAGCTTAGACTCAAACTTAAATTTTGAGCTCAAAATCTGAAAAGTGGGGAGAGGTTAAGTAGCACAAATTGAACTGTGTTCAAAGGGTTCAAATTTCAACTGCTTATGAAAAACGGAAAAATTGGTTCATTGATTTGCAGTTTTCACTAAAACTATTCTTTATGTTGGTATTTTCTTAAAAAAAATTATAAAGATAAATTTCAAAAAATGTCAATAGAGGGTGCTTTAGACTTTGGGGTAACAAACAACTATTTTTTGCATCTTATTAAAAGTTTTCAGAAGCTTAGACTTAAATTTTGAGCTCAAAATCTGAATAGTAGGGAGTGGTTAAGTAGCACAAACTGAACTGTGTTTAAGGGGGGGAGGGGTTCAAATTGAAAATTATAGAAAATGGAAAAATTGGTCGAATCGTTACGATTTAAAATAAAACTATTCTTTAAGTCAGTATCGAGCCAGAAATTGAGCGATTTATATGCAAGTGAACAATTTCCAACACAGATTAGAAGAAAAAAAAAAAAAAAACTTTAGAAAGTATCCATTTAGTCGACCTTCAACTAAGCAAATTTTCAATCCCGATAAAAATAGAAAGAAAAAAGAAATAGAACAACGCAATCAAAAGTCTTAGTCATAAGCGCTCAGAATGCATGATGTTTATAAGCTCATCAACTTTTTCTCTCCTTCCCTCCTTCCATCCTTCCAAGTACTCCAGAAAACATTGTGATAAATAAAAAATAAAGTTTTACCAGATGTGTTTAAGATTTAAGATCGAAAAGGAATAAAGTTCCAGAAACTATGGTCAGAATCGTAATAGGTGATAAAATAATCACATTTTGTTTTCAAAGCAATAACTTTTTGAAAAATTAAATTAACATGAATTAAAAAATAAAAAAAAAATCATTGATTCCATTTGCATTCCAGGTTAAAAGGAAATATTTTCTTCCTTAATATAAAGTCAAATACGATTAAGATGAATTTTTTATACGTTATACTCTTATACATAAAACATTCCAACTGGTCGGCACGAATACTTGTCGCTTGTGATCTGAGTGCCAACAGTGCTGTTGCGTATACCGGTCGCGCAGGATGTGAGTGCCAACGGTGCTGGCACATATACTGGTCGTTTGTTTTGAAGGGGTTAAACCAAAGAATCCACTACACTTATTATTTTTGTGTGTGTGTGTGTGTATGTGTTTTGGGAAAATGGGGGGGAAAGGGAGGAAAAATTTATTAAAAATTAGATTTTTAAGATGTCATCTACCCCCCCCCCCCCCCACCCCCACCCCTAAAAAAAAATCTTCAAATTTATTAAAAATATACAAAAGTGCATTTTTAAAAAGAACATTAAGAAGAACATAAAAAGAACATTTTTATTTCTGAGAAGAATTTACAACATTTTCATAAATAAATTATTCATGTATTTTCTAATTCAGCCCAGTAGCAGAAAGTGCGCGACGCGCGACGTACGTCGCAGATTAATTTTTGCCCTTGCAGATAAATTTGCTAACTTGGAAAAAAAAAAAATTCCTTATTTGTAAAAAAAAAAAAAAAACACGTGAACAAGACGCGGAAAAACGGCAAAATACATTCGAAGATCGCGAGAAAAAAAAAGATTTCATCAAAAGATTGCAAAAAACGGCGTATTTTGACATAAGATCGCGAAAAAACAGCGGATTTCGTCAAAAAATCATGAAAAAATGGTAAATTTTGTTAAAAGATCGCGAAAAAAACGGAATCTTTCGCCAAAAAATCCCAAAACCAACAAGGTTTGTTAAAAGATCACAAAATAAGATAGATTTTGCGAAAAGATTGTGAAAAAAAAAAAAAAAAAAATCACGAAAAAACGACAGATTTTTCCAAAAGATCTCGGAAAAAAAACAGCAAATTTCGCCACTAAGACACGAAAAATCAGCAGATTTCGCCAATAAATTGAGAAAAAGCATTAAATTTCGTTAAAAAAAATCACGAAAAAACGATAAATTTCATCAAAATATCGCGAAAAATGGCAGATTTCGACAAAAGATCGCGAAAAAACCTGCAGATTTCGTCAAAAGATCACGAACAAAACGGTAAATTACGTTAAAAGATCGCGAAAAAAAACTAATTTCGTCAAAAAAAATCGCGAAGAAACGACAGATTTCGACAAAAAATCGGGAAAAAAGGATAAATTTCGTTAAAAAAATCGTGAAAAACTATACATTTCATCAAAAGATCGTGCAAAAATGCAAATTACGTCATATAATCATAAATAAACGGTAAGTTTCAACAAAAGATCGCAAAAACCGACTGATTTCGTCAAAATTATCGCGAACAGACGACAGATTTCGCCCAAAGATCGCGAAAAAACGGCAGATTTTAACAAAAACCGGGACAATACGGGAGATTTCGCCAAAAGATCGGGAAAAAACGATAAATTTCGTTTAAAAATCGTGGGAAAACGACAAATTATTTCTAAAAATCACGAAAAAATGGCAAATTTTGTAAAAAAAAAAAATCGTGAAAAAACGATAAATTTCGTCAAAAGATCGCGAAAAAACGCAAATTATGTCATAAGATTGTAAAAAAAAAAAAAAAAAAACAGGTAAATTTCGAGAAAAGATCGCGAAAAAACTGCATATTTCATCAAACTAAACTCAAATTTCGTTAAACAAGCGAAAAGAAAAAAGAGTTGGGAGTTTATTTTGCTGTTTCAAAAAAAAAAAATTTCTCTTTGCTTTCTTTAAAAACTGATTTTGCTGTTTCAAAAAATGGATTTTTCTGCATCAAAATTTTAGATCCAGTGTATTTAAAAAAATTATCATTCAGAATTTTCAATTTCTTTTTCATAATATTTACTTACTTTATATTTCAAAGTATCACTGCTGTAAATGTATAACATATATACTTCATGGTGAAAAAATAGGGACTTTAAATTTTCTGTGCAGTCTTTCTAGAATTATTTTTAGATTTTGACATTTTAAATTATTTTTGTCCCCCTTTTTAAATTTTTTTTTAGCACAGTTTAACATTTTATTATAATATTGATTTAACAACTAAAAAATTGTTTTGAGAATTTAAGGAAGCAATCTTATAGCATATTCTGTTCAATGAAATTGTAATTGTTTTCTACAATTCATCACTATTACATAGGTAACAATATAAATGATTTTTCCCCCTCTATTTCTTCTGTGCTTTTAATCTTAAGCAAGTAAGAAACTTTTTCAATAAATATATGCTATACTATATTTCAATTTAATTTTAAATGAATTGAGCTGTAACTTCAAACTTAAAGAGCCACTTTACATATCATTACAATCTAATTCTTCAAAAAATATTAATTTTTCTGTTAACTTATTTAGGTTTAGAGCAACTTCCGAGGACAAAATCCGTTGTTTCCAAAATGAAGCAAAAAAATGAGGGATTTTATCCAAATGTAGTAGTAGGTCCCGTATTGTGCATTCTATGATGACACTAATCGATGAATATATGGATACAACCCCTCTTATTTTTGCTTCATTTTGGCAATAACGGATTTTCAACTTATTCAATTGACGATTATTTTGATCGTTTTCAAGTTATAATTTTACAACTTTCACAAAAGTTGCTCTATACATTTAGCTACTTACTTTTAATTTTAAATAAATTGAGCTGTAACTTCAAACTTAAAGAGCCATTTTACATATCATTACTATCTAATTCTTCAAAAAATATTAATTTTTCTATTAACTTATTTAGGTTTACTACAGTTAAAAAACAGTTCTATTTTTATAATATTAATCAGTAAGAACCCTATTTATAATGTACATAAGGGTACTTTTAGATTAATCAGGTGTCTGTGTTATATATAGAAATATAGTCTATATACAATATATAACAATGGTGCCCGACTAATCAAAAATTGTAACATTACCCCCGCAGACAATTTTCATCCCACTACATTTCTGTCGCAGACTCAGTCACAACTTTCTGCTACTGGGTAATTCAGAATAGAAAGCATACTAATGTTATGCTGCATCTACATTGATATATAATTTTAATTTTGACTCTGGACATAGTCCTTTGTTCAATTATTTATGATGCCTATCCTGATCAAAAAAATGCACAAACATTAATTGCCTTTGTGTTTCTCGATAATACATTTTGTATTCCTTTGCAGGTCATCGACACCCTAAGCAAAGCCATCAACTGCAGGAAAAAAACGGCCACAGACTATGCGACTCTGGTGGACAGAGAGGGACGCAGCATTGTGATGTGTTCTTCCTTTGCCACCTGTAACCAAGTGCGTCACGTCATCGAGCGAATCACATCCAGGCAGGCCAGCAAATTGAAAGTGTCCGTAATGCACAGAGACGTTGTAGCGCATCAGACTTTTGCTTTGAGGCTTCTAGCCTGGCTACAGAAAATAGTTTCTTTGAATGAAGGTAATTTCTGACTCTCTTTTCATCTGGTTTCATAATAAGTGTAAATCAGAGTTGCCAAGTCTCCTGATTTTGGCAGGAGACTCCTGATTTTCAGATGTTTCTCCATACTCCTTATTGTTGACATATTTCTCCTGATTTTTCACACTTTTTAAATATTCTGTTATTTAACAATCAAATGTGCTGTGATTCAGTGAGAAAAGCTTTAGTATAGGTGTAATTGTTTTTTAGTATGTTTGGCCAGTAGTTTTTATGTAATGAATTACATCCAGATTCATTATAAACGATGAATCTTTAAGGTTTGTTATTGTTACTATGGTCATGTATTGAATTATTAATAATTTGTCTCTATTAAGACTTATTTATGATCTTTACTATAGTTTTATATAAGTTAATGAGTAACAAAACATCCCTCTTTTTATAATATTTAGTCAAATTAAAAATATGTTAAAACATCCTAAACATCATATTCTTAAATGTGTTCTACTTGTAAGGAATACATACCTTCCTTATTCGAGTAAAAGTGGTAGATTTCTTTTTAATCTTCAATAATAACCAAGCAATATTGAAACTAAACATTCACTAAAGATGTTTACATCAACAAATTAACAAGTTTTCAGTGATAAAAATATCTCCTGATTTCTGAAATAAAATCTCCTGATCTTTCAGAACTTGGCAAGTCTGTCTAAATGAAAATTAAAATTCTAGTGCTTAAATTCACCTTGAGTAATAAAATTTATATGTATGTAAGATTTGAATTTAAACTTCATTTATTTTCTTTAAAAAGAGCGTGATCACCAAATTAACGGACTCTCTCTGGTATATTTTTGTTATCCATTTGAAATGTCCATCCCCATGTTTTGAAGGCACACATTATGAAAATTTCACGAGCACGAGCCAAGAACTGATTTTAAAAAATTGGAAAAGGTGGTATTCATACATGCCAATCTCCGGCTTTTATAAAATCAAATAATTATACTACTAACCAGAAATTTATTAATTTAACAAAATAAAGTAATTTTCAAATGGCCATCTCATTTATATCCTGACAAACTTATTTAAACAAAATTTCAGGTTTAAGATATGTTTTCTGAATTAAAAAAAAGGCCGGAGGTTGGCAACTATGTAGCATTTATATTAAAATGTTTCTTTAGATGAAGTATAGTTATGTTATATAAAAAAGTATTAAAAGTAGGGTGTAACATCATTTTAAAGTCTTATTTTTCAAGTAATCCAATTACTTAGTTTTACTATATAATTATATGTATATGTAATTTAACAAATTATAACAATCATTTGGAAAATGAATTATTAATGACTGACTAATTAATATATTTCAGAAAAAAAATAATAGATATCAGATTTTTAAATTTGTCCTTTAAATTCAAAAGTATCAGATTGGATCCCATCTACTTTATAAAAATTGTGTAAAATTATTTAATTATTGATTAATTAGTAAATTAAATAAACATATTAAATGATATGTTATTACATTTAAATGTTTATGCCATTATTAACCCTATTAGCTCATAGATTTTATTACACATTAAAGGCAAATAAGAATTTGCCTGTTTTTTCCATTTTTGTTCTGTTTTATGTTCCAGTTTTTGCCACTGTCCTGGCAAAAATGACAAAGATCCCTAGATACAAAATATACAAACTGATTATATTGCATTTTTTAATAGCACTTTTAGCTTTTCCATTAATAATTTACTCCATTCCTCATTAGCTCCATCAAGATCTAGATCAAGTAAAATTTTTTTACAGAAAACTTTTGTAGACTGATTCCCTGAAGATAAAATGTAAACATTGAATTGTAAACTCTTAAACTGTTCATCTGTCAAAATATTTGATCATGGCATGTATATGTTGACCTTCGATTTATTCTGTTGAGCTGATCCAGCGTGTCAGACCAGATAAAGTGGTCGTTGAGGTTAATTGGGTGAAATTGTCCTCCAGTGTTCGTGTCCGGGATGGCTCAGTTGGAAGAGCATTGGCAGCTTCAGCCAATACATCCCTGGTTCGAATCCTGGCCTGAACTTTTTTCACCCAAAAATGAAAAATGGAAAATTTACATCTATTATAATTAATTTATCGATTGAATAATCATGTTTAAAATTAATCTAATGTTTAGTTTAATTTAATTGTCCCATATTATCAAAAATAATTATTTGATTCATATGTAGAATGTTCATTAAAAAATATTGAATGTATCCCACTTTTGACTTTTTTTTTTTTTTCTTTTTTAAGGAAAATATTTCATTGTGTATTTTGTATTAAAATTGTTAAGTTTTTGTGGGATGGATTAATTAAAATTTTTATTTGCTGGCTTCCATTTTAAGACTGCCATTTACTGACAAAGTATGGTTCTGAGGTTAGAAACACAAAATCCAATGAATGCTTGTACATCAAAAAGTAGTCAGTAGATAAACATATAAAAGTCATAAAGCAGCACTAGCTAAAGCAATCTTGAAAAAACAAGCCTCAAAGTATAAATTGCTGTTTACCAAGGTTAGAAAAAAGCAAAAACAAAAAAAAAGTCATTTTCTTGTCAGATCCAAATAGGAGGTTCGATTTCATTATAGAGGTTTTAAATTCTTATTACATATTTTAGTTTAAAATAAACAGGTGCTTAACCAGAACCCACTTTTTTAATTTTCATTTATCCAACTTCATACCTTGAGTTTTTTTTATTTTTAAAAGGTAATATCTCTAAGAAAGAAAATTTTTTTATCAGCTTGATTGAAATCTTAAAAAATATTTTATGTTATTAATTGTTGTTAATAATTTGCATTTTCTCAAATGATAATATTTTATGCATTGAAAATTTCATTGAAAATTTTTATTTTATCTTCGTTAAATTCATATAGTTTAAGTTTTCTCTTTAGAGCCTCAGATATGTATCAATGCATGCAACTTCCATTCTACATGCATAGAAATATGACCTCGACTTCCTATGTTTCATGGTGACTGCTGAGATATGTTAAAAGTAGAAATTACTTATATTCAAAAATTTAAAACATACAAATTAAAGAGAATTTTATATTAGAATTAAAAAAAAAAAAAAAAAAAAAAAAAAAAAAAAAGGTTAAACTATGGTTAAAATCAATTGGTTTAAACTGCACCAACCCCGCTGTTTATAATTGATTCAACTTTCGGTTTTCAACAGATTTACACATTTTAGTCCGAACTTGCAAATTTTACACATTATATGGGGTCAGGGATCCCTAAAAGCATGTTTATACAAAGTGTCTATATGTCCATGTGCCGCTATTGTATCATTTAAAAGTGTGTGGAGTTATGCATAGAATTCAACCAATTTTTTTGTGTGTGTTTTTGGCTGTGACAAACAGGTCTTTCAATTTAGAAACTTTCTGCCTAGATTATAAAACTAAATTAAAACTTTTTGAGTTGAGATTGGAAAGTTATATCAAAACTAAACATATTTTTTTAAGGAAATAAAATTATAATTGTAAGAAAAAAATACAATGATGTAAAAATATGCATTTTTAAAACAAACAATGGGATTTTTGAATACTGATATTCATAATAATGACAAAACTGCAATAATTTCTTTAAATTAGTATTATTTACTTAAAAACTTATGGAATGCATAATTTATTTCATTCCAAACTGCAGACATATTCGCTCAGGTTTTTACATTAGGTCAATTGGTAGTTTAACATAACTGAAAAATCATTTCCACCGAGATATGATATAACAAACAATAGCGTTTAATAAAAATTCTTTTCTTTTAATACAAAAAAAGGGAAAAAATGTTTATTATTTAATATTCTCTAAGAAAATATAATTTATTTGGGAGAAACAATCATAAAAAATCAATTTTTCCAACTTTTCCAGGGGGGTTTTTTCAAAAAAAAGCTGGTAAAAAAACAGTTTTTTCTGCCATTTATATTTTTCTGGAAAATTTACATCTCTAGACACTATGATAGCAGTTTTTGTATAATTTTCTCGAGAATTTGTAGCTTTATTGTCTTAAGTTGGGCTTGTTGAGCTCAAGACATTTGGTAGGTTTCCCCACTTAGCTAAACCTAGTTCTATTGTCCATCAGTGGCACATGCAGTAATGGTAATTTGTGTCTTGCCAAGCCAACTATTTGTAAACAGCTGATGACAACAGAATAAAGAAAAAAACATTGATTTTAATAAATGTCATGATCTAGATTTATTGTTTTTACTCTGATTAATTGACTGAAGCAGAAATTTAAGATCAAAATTAAAGCTTGTACGGCATTAAACTAATAATATAGAAATATTAACATGTGCAACTGCTTTCTGAAATATTAAGATGTATGCGATAAAAGAAAGTCTTTGGATCATGACATACAACTAGCTTTTTTTTTTAAAATCATTCATTTAAAGAAAGTTTTTTTTTTTTTTTTCTATCTATGTGCCTTTTAAGCTTATAATGTGCAACTGCTCTAAATTTCTACCATACTGCGTTCAAATAATGGCATTTTATTTTTATGAAGTACATTGTTTGCTTTGATTTGGAATACAGTAAAATTTAAACAATCTTAAACATTAGGGTGGATCGAAAAGTATAGGAATTTTTTTTTTTTTTAGAAATCACTATTGGCACGGTGTGCAAAAGTTGCCTTTTATCCATACTAGTTTACAGGTTTTTTTTATTAAAATCCATTCATATCTTCCGATGCCCCAAAATCAAAAATGGAGAAATTTCACGATTTTCATTTTCACTTTTATATTGAAGAGCAGAAAAAATCAAGAAAATTGATATCATTTTTATGTATATTTGAAGCTTTAATAATTCACTAAATGAATTTTAAAGCTGCAGTTTTTGGCTTGGCGCGAAAACGCTGCATCGCTGACGAAAGCGACTGTGACGTCATTTGCCATGTAAACACCGTAGTACTATGTTGCTGGCTTAAGCGTTCAATACATTTCTTATATGTTTTTAAATTTTCTGTATTAAAAACGAGTAGCAAAGTGTGTTATAAATGTTGTATAGTGCCATGTTTCACATATAGTACAGTAAATTCACCTGATAAGCACTTTTTTTTAGAGTTCCTAACTATTATGATAACGATAATTTATTCTGATGTTAACTTGATAGAAATATTTTTGTAAACTTAGAATCTGCTATTCTTCATTTGTATGTGTATTTATTGATTGAATATAATTTTAATAATTTTTTTCTGAAAATATGAAAGGGAATAATCGCATATGGAATACAAGAAAAATATTTATGTATCATACTTATAGTCATTCATTTTTATTTATGCATATTAAGAAGTGTCTTCAGTTATCGATAGCTTATGTTTGAAATATATATATATGTTCATTATTCAATAATCATAATGCTTTTTTTTGGAAACACCTCTAATTTTGATATCCATGTTCAATGTATATAACAAACATTAACATAATATGTTAAAAAAAAAAATTATGAAAACAAATTTTTAGTCAAACTTACATTCACAACGAAGCATTTTCAGACTTTTTAATAAGTATTTTTGAATTAGTAGCATATCCAGAAAAAATGAGGGGGGGGGGGGAGTAAGAAAAGGTTTGTTCTACATTAATGTACAGTAGCTTTAATACACTGGGGAATTCAAATTTTGGGGGATTTTTAAAGCAGATTCTGGCTCCCTAAATAACACTTTTAGCTAAAGTTTTTTTTTTTTTGGGGGGGGGGGGGAGTTTAATATTATGTTTATGTTGTGTGTATAGAATTAAGTTTTTTTTTTTTTTTTTTTTTTTTCCATAAAAATTTATATTTTATCTCAATTGTAAAATAAAATTATTACTACCGAAAATATAAGCTATTTTATGCCTAGATTTTTATTTATTTATTTATTTATTTATTTTATAGTTATTATTTACCATTATATATTTTTAATGCATGTATTTAATGGAATTTCAAGTGAAAATTTTTTATTTTCTGTAAATTATAAATAATAATTTTGATATCAAATGTCTAAATGTATTTAACTTTAGATGAATAAAATTGGATAAATTATATTATTTTTTTCACTCTAATAAAAATAAAGCAAAAATTTTCAACTAGAAATTAAAAATTGTTTGCTGATCCCACATGACATATAATCTATGATACATACATATACAATTATACTTCTTATAATAAATCGTCAGCTAGACTTACATAATAAATCAGAATATATATATATATATATATATATATTTATATCGTTTTTATTTTCTTTTTGAAGGCAAATACTAGCTAAGAAGTAATGCTCTGTATAGGAAATTTTTCCAAATTAATATTCTGTTCTGAATATTTTTTATATATGTCACCGATTAATTGTACATTTAGTAAATTTCAGAGTCAGTAATGATAAACATTTTTCTATTTCATTATTTGACATATATTAATATTTAAAACTAAATATTAAAAAAGTATTCATTTTGTTACGCTTTTTTTTAAAAAATAAAATATTATGCATTATTTGAAGCAAGTTTTTAAAATATAAAAAGGTAGACAGTCTTCTGGAAAAAAAAAAAAAAAAAAAAATCTTCACAAATTAAACACAAAGTAACCTGTAATTCTGCCAACATAAATGTCACTTTAAAAATGAAACAAGAAATTTTCATAAAAAATCAAGCGTAATTAATAAGCGTATATTTTCAATGAAAAAAAAAAAAAAAAAAAAAAATCGAAGCATTAGTATTCTTGTTTCAAAAAATGTCAACACGCAGAATCGAACCCGTGCTATCTGGCCAGCTAGCGGATACTCTACGAGCACGCCACGGATTATTTAGATAGATGTTGCAAATTAGCTATTCAAATTTTAGTTGGAAGGAGTAACCTCTCACGACTACAAGATAAACTTTCTAAGAAAACTAAACTGTTTAAACTTAAACAAATTACACTTGGTTCTATGTTTGTTAATTAAAAAATGTAATAAATCTGGAAATTTAGATTGATTTCCTGTTCATTATTCAATGTTATACAGTAAAACCTCTTAATAACGGACACCTCGGGAACACAGAAAATGTCTGCTATTGGGAATTTCTCAAAGATTCAAAAATCACTAAGAAATGCTTAATGTTTCATTAATTTACATTTATATATGCTAAAACCTCTATTATATAATTAATCAGAAATTAAAATTATTTTTAAGCCATAAAATTGAAATAAAATTGTGCACATTTTTATCTACTGTTTATTCTATTCTTGTGAAAAAAGAAATCTGTTGCGATTGCTTGTAATTTGTTTTTCTATGTGACATTATTGGACATTGTAGAGTTCCGGGCGGAGAGGGAAGGATTGCACTTTTTAATCTTTAAATGCATAAAATCTCAATCGTCTTGGGTGACATTCCAATGCTCTGAGAAGTATTTTTCCCGGACAACCCCCTGAATTTAGCACTGAACGTGTGTGTGTGTGTGTGGGGGGGGGGGGGGTTCCCCAGCTCTTTATCTACATTTATCTGTGATCACAAAATTTGTAATATATTGTCCTGATAAATTCAGAGGTCTTTTTGCTTTTTTTTTTTTTTTTTTTTTTTGTTTTTCTTTAAAAATATTTTTTTATCCTTTATCGCCGAATAAAGTGTCCGCTATTCGGAATGTCCGTTATTCAGAGGTTAAACATACAAAAATTAGTTTTGGGAGTGGGGATTGGAAAACTGTCCGTTAAATAGAGGTGTCCACTATTCGGGAGTGTCCGTTATGGAGGTTTTACTGTATTAAAAAGTTGTACAGTAGTTTTTAGAAAATGATCCATATCACAATGTTTGTCTCAACTTGAGCTTTTTTTTTTTTTTTTTTTTTTTTTTCCGTATACTAGTTTGTTTTTAATAAAAGTTTTAAATAATACTTTATATATTAAAAAAAATATATTAATTACTCTTATAATTATTATGACCTTTTTTTTTTAGAGTGAAAAAAAAAGGGAAAAGGATGAATTTTTTTTTTTTTTTTTATCTTTTTATAGGACAGATTTTACTGTAATAATTTTAATTTTCTCAGGTATTGTTATAAACTTCTCTTTTCAGCTTTGATACAAAGTTTTGTAGTTTACCAAGAAAATTTTTACTCAGAAGTCAGTAAATACATATTAAGTATTAAATAAATAAAAAGTCTGTCTTATTTCTTAATATTTTAATTTATATCAAATATACTTTATCAGTATTGTAAAATAATTTAAACTTTAAATTAAAATATACTGAAATAAGAAGATA
The DNA here is from genome assembly GCA_964019185.1 of Maratus speculifer. Taxonomy (NCBI): domain Eukaryota; kingdom Metazoa; phylum Arthropoda; class Arachnida; order Araneae; family Salticidae; genus Maratus; species Maratus speculifer. The sequence goes on from CAXHSM010000001.1 coordinate 8,645,305, forward strand.
ACTCATTTCAAGAACAACAATCAAGAATCACGAACTACTGTTTTAGCTTTTAATCTTTCATTTCATTTTAATCATTATTATTATTTAGTAAATAAAAATAAATGTAGAATAGAAATACATATCCTTTAGATTTTAATCCTCGTATTTCTGGGCCGATGAAATCAGAATCATTTCCTAAAAAACTAATGGAAATAGAATCCATTTTTGGGAGCCTATTGTCCGATTGCCCGAATCTACATTTTCTAAGGCCGAAAATCTACATTTTCAAATAAAAATTTTAATGAAAATAAAAAGTAAACTATTTATTTTATATTAAGATAGGTTAAGTCTTACTTTTTTATAAATTTAAAGTTGCTAACGTTAAATAAATTTGTAGAAACTGATGAAACAAGGTTGCAAATATGAAAAGCAATGGGAAAAAGTATGCGTACAAAACTTAAACATTTCAACTTCGTGGCAAATGACGTCACAACCAATCACATCGCATTTTTGTATCACGTGGTTTTGTTTATGGTTTTACGTTGTTAAAAACAGTAATTAAAAATTATTTAGAATTATTTTAACGATTCTGAGTGGATTTTTGAGAATTTCAAGATAAACTTTATCAGTTACACACAAAAGAAAACGTATTCCTCCCGGGTGAAATTTCTCCATTGAGTTTTTTGATTTATTTTAATTTTTTTCATTTATTTTTTCTTAATTACTTTTGGCACGGGGTGCAAAAGCTATCTTTTATCTTAGCTTACATATTTTTAAAAAATAAAATTCATTCATATCTTCCGTTGCCGCAAGCGCCCCAAAATAATTTAAAATTGAAATTTTCTTGAAAAAAAATTTTTTTTTTTGTTTTATTTTGTTTTGTTTTATTTTATTTTACATTTAGAAATTCATTTGGCACCAGGTTGGAAAGTTGTTATTACTATACTACATAACACTGCAGCTGACATATATTTTTTTAATCAAAATCCATTCACATCTTTGATGCACCAATTATAATTAAAAACTGAAATTTTTACAAAAATGTATTAAGAATTATAATTTACGAAAAATATTTACAAATTTTAAAAACAGTTTAATTAATAACGTATAAAGTTATAAAAAACATTAATTTTACCATAATAAGCGGCATATAAATTTAAAAATCAAAGCATTAAATCATAAAAATTACAAAAATCGAACTTAGGTAGAGAAAAGTTTTACGTCCTTCATCTTGGAAATTTACATATTTTTAAAGTTTGTAATCTTTTTCGGTATCAAAGTGTTTTATATGGCTTCTTGATTTTATTCTGTTCAATATAAAACCGTGTTTCTTTTCTTGTCCAGATACAATTTCTGATGCCTCAGACACTAGTCGAGCGCATCTTTCAACCGTTTGGGTATGGCATGGATATTTTGACCATTCAATTCGTTTTATAACTTTTATCATATTCTCAATTTCTTTGCAAGGCACGTTCATTAAAAGAGGTGGTTCAAAACGTCCAACTCGTTGCTAGTCAATAAGTTCAAAATAATCCTTCACTTTGAAGTTTATTTGGGGTACTTGAAAAATTCTCACTTCTGGTGATTTTCTCTTTTTATTTCTAGCACAAATAATCTTTTGCATTGCTAAAGATCTGATATGCTCTCTGTTATCTGTGAGCATTGACAATAGCAAATTTTCAGGGTGGCAAAAAGGAAAAAAAAAAAAAGCTATTTTGTTGAATAACAGCATTTACGATCTTTCTTAAATTGGGTTCCAAATATCTAGAATATGTGATGAGTTTCCAAATATGACGCGCTCCTTCAGTTATGGATGGCTTTGTTTTGATATGGAACCATACAGGTGCATATACCTTCATAATATATGTTGTAAGGGTGATGAGATTATCAGAAGGATTTTCTGTAGCCACATATAACCTTAAAATTCTACATGCAGTTGTTAGCCATCTTGAGTGATAAACTGGACCAGGTTTCAATAATGCCAGATCAGAACCACATTCACCACGTGATATTGCTATGTAAATATCATATAAATATTGCTGGTCATTGCTGAGAACTCCTAGGTCTATTGAGTTCCAGCTCCAATAGATGAATAACTCTTCCTTTGTGTCCAAAATTTACATTTGTTCCATCGCATCCAATTACTTTAAGTTCATTTAGTTGCATGTTATTTGTTGAAAAAAACTGATTATTCCTTCTTTTACAGCTTTTGCTTCGCCAGTTAAAACTGTAATGTGTCCAATATACAGAGAGTCAGGTTCTTTTAAAAGTGTATAATGTTTTTCCTTCCTGGTTTTTGTGTAGTATTTAATTCCTTTTACCATTTGTATTTTTGTATTGTCTTTTCTTCTGTCGAAATATAATCCAGTTAAACTAGACAGGGACACTTCTAAATTGCTTTTCTCCAACTAAATTTTAGATTTTTGTATGCTATCGACGAATTTTGTTACGATCTACTATATTCGAAGTGTCGCTTTTGTGTACAATTCCAATAGCTTATAAAACAGCACTGGCAATTGAAGCAGCTGCTCTATCTGAAATTCCATATCTATCACATTCTCTTGCAATCGTAGGAAAATTTAATCAATTTTGTGTTTGATACTGCAAAGTTATTTCATTCGTATCCGTATTCGAGGAAGAAGATGTACAAGGTATCTGATGTAGCTGAATATTTTCATATTTATCTTCTTTTGAATCCTGGTTCAAATTCACTGCTGATTGAGAGTGAGCTTGAGTAACACTTTTAAACATTTTAATTTTCATTCTGCCGTCTCTCACCTGTTTTCTTTTTTCCCTTTTCTCTTTTTGCTTGGTAGCATTTAAGTCCACTCCTCCAATAATCATTTTCCTTTCTGGTCTTTGATCTTTTATAAACATGCGCTGAGGAAGTGGAATTTTCTTGTCCTTATCGCATTTACATCTGTTAAAATTCGTACACTTACAACATGCGATATCGAATAAACAGGAAGTTGTTTCTTTCCATTTTTTGTTGGAATTTCGTATTATTTCTTCGCCCTTTGTAGGGTTTTAAAACATTCCAATATTTATCATGCCACTTTCTTATTTTTTCAATAATACTCTTATGAGATATATGGGGAATAGACGCTTTTACCCATATTGGCTCAGTTCTTTGGGCAACTATTTCAGAAATTTCTGCAACTGTTGGCTCACTTGTTGGTACTGTCCGTTTCATTTTTGACTTCAAAAATAAAAAATATTTAAGCACATCAGAAACAGTTGATAACGCTCATTCATAAGTTCATTAAGCGATCCAAATATTGGACATTTGGTTACTTGTCTCTTATTCGTTACCATTTTCCTTTCTTCACTCATTTTTCTTTAGTGCATTAATGTTTAAAGTCTCAATATTATTAGCTAAATTTTAAAAAAATGCACTGAATTAAAAAATAATGTGTACTAAATTTTTCGCGATAAGAATAGTCTTGAAACAAAGTACGTGCCTCGAAATGTATGTGATAAATGTTTCACTTGCCTTCAAAATGACACTAGATTTTTAACAACCCTACATTCAAAGTTGAAAGAGGTCTGACTCATTCAAACAAAAAGGTGAGGAGGGACGAAAAAGATATTACTTGTTTTGTTTTCCCCCACAGCGATGTGTTTTTGTTTAGGAAAAGTCGAAATTGAGACTCTGTTTATCTTTGGTTTCGAAAACAGATAAACCGTGTAATGATGTGAAATAAAAAAAAAGTAGTTGCGGTTTTTTAAATAATAAAATATAAAATGTTTATTTTATACATTTTATAACACACGATAAATGATTTCTTATTCTCTTGATCTATGTTTTACGTTAGATAAATTATTCTTTAACTGTTGATTTTACTTGTATTTTTTAGCTCAAAATTTGCATGAAACTCTATTTCCGGCAAATAATTAAGAGTTTTGAAGCACTGGATAAAATTTATGAAAGTCGAAAATTATTTGGATGCATGCTAATATACTATAAAATGCATCTATTTTATCCCGCTGATAAAATAATTTAAAAGAAATCAAAAAAAAAAAAAAATTATAAATTTTTATAAAAATTTCAATTTCTTTACTATTTTTGAAGCGTTTGGGGGCACCGGAAGATATGGATGGATTTAAATTTAAAAAAAAGAGTGAACTAATATATATATATATATACATACAGTAGAATCCGGATAATCTGGGTCGGTTTTTTCATTTTTTTTTTTTTTTTTTTCCCCAAGTTTGAGAAGCGATTTGGCAAAAAAGTTTTTTCTATATTCAGAATACGATGATGCAACGAGTTAATGTTATGGAAATTAGCCAATCGCTTCTCAAAACTTGAAAAAATGAAAAAACCGATCCAGATTATCGGGGTTCTACTCTATAAGGAGCTTGAGTATTTGCAACCCGTGCCAAAAATAATTTAAAAAGTATTAAAAAGCCAAAAAAAAAAAAGTAAAATTTTTAAAAATTTCGATTTTTAACTATTTTTGAGGCGTTTGGGGCATCGGAAGATATGAATGGATTTCAACAAAAATATATGTGAATTAGTATGCATAAAAGGCAACTTTTGCACCCCGCACCAATTAGATTATCCGAATTTCGATTTTTCGATCCACCCTATTAAACATTATTTTGATCAAATAAGCTTTAAAAAAGTGTTTAAATATGATTCTTTTACATTCTCAATACTGTTTTCTCCCTCTCGGGAGCATCAACTGAAAAGAGCAGCATTCACTGGAAAAAGATTCTTGAGGGCATTTCCAAAATAAAAGTGGTCCAAGATTTGATTATTACATACATCAATTAAATTGATATTTGAGATAGCATTGTTAGAATTTATTTGATAAATTAATATTTTTTAATTCCTTTGAATATCTTGCAACTGTTTTATCTATTGTGTCACAGATGATAAAAGTATAGGAAATCAGAGTGTAAATGATAAAGGTGTGATCAAGAATAAAAAAAAATAAAGAATTGTTTTGTTTATTAACAAATTGATTTAGAAAAGAATGATCTTAGGCCATTAAAACCAGCGACGTTGATTGTCTATTACATATCAACAATGTAATAATCTTACCACACAATAAAGGAATACGGAGCATATGATGGGAAGTGACTTTGACTTTAGAGAAGAATTTGTCTCTCTGTAACACATTTAAAAATGTTGACAAAAGTTCAGATAGTCAAAGTTTTAAATCACCACTTCCTAAAAGCAGAATATGCTTAAAAGTGCAAAATGTGTCACAAAACAATGGGCTTTTATGAAGAACATTTCAAATTCTTACTTTCAGCAAAATTCACTTTCATTTGTAAGAAAAAGTGTGATGGTCGAAAAAAGAATTCACAATTTTCTTCCATCATTCTTGTTTAAAAAGACTGCAAAATTTATTCATTGGTCGCAGGAAAAGATTGTGAAATTCTTCACCTAATTGGAGGGAAAACGTAATTGCCGAACAGTCACAGAAAAATATCCCATAATTTTCGCCAATTGGTCTCAAGGAAAAGCAACAAAATTCTCCAAATATAAGAAGGAATGCATGTAATCAGTCATGGTAACTAAAATATTCTTCAGTCTCGGAAAAGAAAAAAAAAAAAAAAAAAGCGTCTTTGTAAAATTTACTTATCAGTATACAGAAAACATTGCAAAGTTTGCCCATCAGTTGTGAGTTAAAAAAAACTCTGCTAAATTCATCAGTGTATTGCCAGAAAAATAAAAAAAACAATCACGGGAGAAAAAACAAAACAAAACATTGTTTTCTTAAATTAGTCTGAATAAAGAGCTGCAAAATCTGCCATTCGGTAGAAATTTTCATGAAATTTGTCAATCGGTTGAAGATAAAACATAAAATTTGTCAGTATATTATTGGAACATATGGAGAAATTCATTGATCAATTAAAAAAAAAACCTATTTTTTGTTGTTTTTTTTTTTTTAATCTTTTGCAAATAAAAGTTGCAAAATTTGCCAAATGGGGATGGGTTAAAAAATGTAAAATTGTTCTTGAGAAAAAAATGTGAAATTTGTGTCGATCAAGGAAAAAAAATATGAAAATATTGTGACATTCGTTATTTGATTGTGAGGAAAAATTGCAAAATTCAGCAGCCAATTGTGGGGAGGGGACATCATGAATTTCGACAATCTATCGAGGGAGGAATCTCAAACATATTGCAAAATTCGCCAACTGAACTGAGAAAAAATTACGAAATTCAATTGACTTTAAATATTTTACATTTTTTCAATTGATTGTGGGACAGTATCACAAATTTTGTCAGTTAGTGGTAAGAAAATATGAATTTTGTCAATCTGTCAAAGGGAAATATTGCAAAATTCTATTCATAATTGAGTACTCTAAATAAACAGAATTCGTATATTTCTTTTGAACAGGGTGCAAGACTGCCATCTTTGAAAACAGCCTTTAAAAAAAAACTCCCACCCAGCAGATATCTAGTTCTAGATTCTGCACTGTATTCATTACAAGTAAATCATGTTGATCAAATCAAAAATAGGAAAATGCATTGTGCAGTGCAGTGTCCTCCAATAAATCCTACTCATATCCTAAATCTGTAAGAAACACTTTAAACAACACTATGCATGGATTAAATTTAAAAAGACTTTTATCCATGAAAGTAGTATCTCAAAGTGTATCGTTTTTAACAGAACTGTAAGTTTGTTGTTAGTGCTATAGTACTTGAAAGATATGAAAAATTCAAAATATGGGGGTATAAAATTTATTGAACACTAAAACTGCCAAGCTTGTGTAAAATAATAATTATTGTTGTTTTATAATTATGTTATTATTTTTTTAGTCTTTTTTCTTTTGTTATTAATTGCACTTATTTTTTGCAGGATTCTGCCATATATTTACTAACAGTATTATGGATGGAAGACTCCTTGAGAAAATCATGCTGGTCGATACACAGCTGTGGAAGTCAGCACGGAACCAGTGGCACCAACTGTTCATCAGTGGTATGCTAATGGAGCAGAACTGTAAGAAGACATTCGCAAAGTGCTTCACTTCTATATACCCTTCTCTGATGAAAGAATTTATCGCCGACGATCACGACCATTCTGTGTCTATCATCAGCCTGGCGGTGCAGATATACACTGTGCCCACATTGGCTCACCTGCTTATTCAAGAGGAGAATGCCATTGCCGTCGTTATGCGAGCTTTTCTCACTGAATGTGAAAGAAATAAAAACGAAGACGGAAAGTTAGCCTTTCAGAGGAATCAGAACTATCATAGTTTTCGACGCGCTCAGTACATGTTGTATGACTTGGGTTATTTAATAACAGTCACTCCTTCTGAATGGAACGACCAACTGCGTAAAAGTTTTCGTAACGGCATGAATTCATTTTTCAGCCTGCTCTGCATGATGCAGTCGATGGACTCTGTGAAGCGACAGGAAGGGCAGCATGTTGAGTACGAAGCTGAGTGGGAGACAGGAATAAACCTTCAGTTGAAAGTGGCATCTGTAGGTTCATTGTTGTTAAAATGGTGTGGATCAGACTATGCCGTGTTCGTCAAGATATTCAGAAGTGTGCTCAGGCAGTTCACTTCTCTGAAGCTGGAGTGTAATTTCATAGGTGTCGAGTTGGCCAACCATTCTGCATCATGCATCCAGTACGATGTGTCGAAAATGCCTGTGTCAATTCACTTACCTCTGGTGCGTTTCATCGCCGCCATGTTTTTGTACTTTGAAAAATTTAACCTCTCGTATGAGAGTTCTCAGTTTCTGATTGATAACATTGAAAAACCGAGTCCAGAACAGTTAATGGAACTTTCCCTCCGCACACTGGTCATGCTTGCACAGTTTCGTGCTGGAATGTGGCGGCGTAATGGCTATTCCCTTCTCAATCAGGTTTATTTTTATCATAACGTTCGACTTAGGGATGAAATGTACGATAGGGATATTTTAATGCTTCAGATTGCTGCATCTATGATTGAAAGCAATGAATTTCTGATACACCTTGTATATAAATATGGTTTACTGAACTGGGCTGATGAAAGTTATGATGGAACTAACCGCAAAGCTGAAGACGATAACATCCGGCAAATTTTAACTGTTGCAGAAGAATTTTTAGGACTTATTCTTATCATTGTTTCAGAAAGATACATACCTGGTTTAGGCAATGTCAGCGAAACTGAAAAAATTAAAAAAGAAATCATACAGCTGTTGTGTATAGAACCTATGCCCCATAGTAAGCTTTTTAAAATGTTGCCAAAAGATCAGTCTGGTGAAACAACCATGGAACACATAGTCAAAGAAGTGGCAGTTTTTAAAAAACCGAAAGGGCCGGGCACCGGTAAATACGAATTGAAACCGGAATACTATAAATGGTTCAATCCTTTTTATTATCACTATACTCGAGAAGAACAGTCGAAAGCTGAAGAAGTACAAGTCAAAAGAAAAAAGCAGTTATGTGAAGAACTATGCTGTTTGCCTCCAGTACCTCCTGAGTTTATCCCTCGCTACAGTATCATTATAAATATTTTGCAGTGTGACGTGATGTTGCACATTATGGAATTAGTTCTGAAAAGAACCCTAAATCTACATTCTGCAGCATTTTCCGAAACTCAACTGGAAAAGGTGTTGCACCTGATCGGTGTTGCTCTGCATGACGAAGAGAGACTTACACTGACTGAGAAGGAATCCTTTTTTAGTTTCACTGGAAAAGCTAACAAGAGAAATCTTTACGGTTTATTAGAAGAATGCTTAAAATCTTCACGGGTAGAGCTGTGCGGCGAATCTCAGAAAGATCTGTTAAATTGGGTGTTGAAGAAATATAAGGATGTCGAAGCACTACATGTAAAGTCTGAGCAACCTGCTTCCAATTCAGATGCAGCAACTGCTGCAGCCAGCACAAGTGAAACTTCTGCACAAGATCGAAAGCGCAAAGCCGAAATGGCTGCTGCCAGGAGGGCACGCATCATGGCTCAGATGAGTGCCATGCAGAAAAATTTCATCAAAGAGCATGCCGAAATGTTCAAAGAAACTCTTACCGAAGAATCGGCTAACCTATCGCAATCTGAAATGGACATCTATGCCGAATTACACATGGAAGATCCCGTGTGTTTCTATAAAGATTCGAGGTGGAAAACGGCTTCGCCTAAAGTGTACACCTGCATCCTGTGTCGAGAGGATCAGGAATTGACATCGACGGGACAGGCTTTAGTCTTAGCTGCTTTCGTACAGAAATCCTCCATATTGTCAAAAAATCTCAAACACCAGATGACGGATCCAGATTCCTACGATCCTTTACTCTTGCCGGCAGACTTGTTTTATTCCCCACACATCAGCACTTGCGGACATGTGATGCACAGTGAGTGCTGGCAAAAGTTTTTTGAGTCTGTTCAGCGCAGGGAGCAGCGACGTCCGCTCAGGTAAACTTTCAGAAGAACATTTCATCATTTCTTGTGTGTTATCGTTTCTTTAAATTTTGTTTTTCATTCTCTAATTGTTTTGTTTCTCTAGTGTTCTAATATTTTATTGAAAATGCAGGCAAATCTTCCATAATCAGGGTTTATACTCTAGCTAAACCTAAATATTTTATGTCAAGCCAATCTGAAATTTGATCTTATCAGACATACCGTCACCTGAAAATAATAAGGTTCTATCTGTGTTTTTGAAAAAAATGACTTATCAATTGTTCTATTTTTATCTGGGTCATTCCATGCCAAATCAACCAGCGACTCAACCTGACTCTTTCAGATTTCAATGAAATTCTCAGGAATCATTCTGCCTGATGATATAAATGAGAATATATGTTCATAATTTTTTTTAGCATCAAAATTTCATGTAGTTAATTACTTAAATTTTGAAAAATCATCATTTTTTGGCTTGCTTACAGGTTTTTAATTTTGAATTTCTCAAGTTCTATCAAACGTAGAAAAGTTTTTGACCACTCATTTCAAAGAGGAGTTTATAAGGTTTAATTTGATATGCAAGTCGACTATGTATAGTTAAAATAAATAAAATTTAAATTTTTTTAAAATTTAAAATTTGAAAAATTTTTAGATAGTTATTTTTAAAAATTTTGAAAAAACTGTATGTTTGTTGTAATATTATAAGCTTAAAATTCTGAAATTTTTAGAGTGGGATCTCAATGGGATCAGGAGTTATTAAATAAAAGCAAAAATTACCATTAAAATAGCAATTTAATTCTGTCTGTTTTGCTATTTATTTAAAATTTGTATGGTAATTTTCAGCTTTTATTTAATAACTCCTGATCCCATTGAGATCCCACTCTAAAAATTTCAGAATTTAAAGCTTATAATATTACAACAAATATAATTTTTTTTCAAAATTTTTAAAAATGACTATTTAAAAAAATTTTAAATTTTAAAATTTAAAAAATTTAAAATTTTATTTATTTTGACTATACATAGTCGACTTGCATATCAAATTAAACCTTATAAACTCCTCTTTGAAATGAGTGGTCATAAAATTTTCTATGTTTGATAGAACTTGAGAAATTCAAAATTGAAAATAGTTATGCAACTCAAAAAATGATGTTTTTTAAAAATTTAAATAATTAATTGTATAAAAATTTAAAGCGATAAACAAAAAATAAAAATATGCTCTAATTTATATCATCATAGAGAATGATCCCTGGCAGTTTCATTGAAATCGGAAATGGTCAGGTTGAATATTGAATTTTTTTTGGTTGATTTGACATGGAATGACCCATCTATAAAGGTATTTGTGGATTAAAATAATGTCATAATATAACTGTAATGCCACATGTGAATTATATATAACATTATTTTGATGCAAAAAGTCCTTCATAGTCCTACATAGTCCTTCATCCTAATATCAACAAATAGAACCTTTCTAAATCGATGTCTATTTTTACAAAAACACAAGTGACGATACTTCACCCAAAACTCAAAAGGAATTTAATATTTTCCTCAATACAATTATCTAATTATAGTCCATAATTTTCCCTCTAATATCAATTTTATCTTTTTGTTTAAAAATGAACCAATCTCTCTATTTACATGTATGTAAAACCATTTTGTTTTCCAATGTTTGTTTCTAGTGTTCTAACATTCTATTGAGGATGGAGGCAAATCTTCCATAATCAGAGTTTATACTAGCATCAGATTATACTCAAGCTAAACCTGAATACTTTACATAAAATCAACTTAAAATTTGAAATGAATTATATAAAGCAGGGATGCCACTTTTCTGCCAAATGGCAGACTTCCGCTTTTTACATTTTTAAGAATTTCGCTAAGCGATCACAAAATAAAATAACGATTTTTGTCAAAGAATCACAAAATAAAACAGCAATTTTCGTCAAATGACTGCAAAGTATAACAGCAATTTTCTTCAAACTATCGTGAAATGAAACAGCAATTTTTTTCAAATGATAGCAATGTAAAACGGCTATTTTGGTCAAATGATCGCAATATAATATGGAGATTTTCGCCAAACGATCACAACATAAAACGGTGATTTTTGTCAAACGTTCGCAATGTAAAACGGCAATTTTCGTCAAACAATCTCTAAATAAAACAGAGATTTTTTTTTTCCAAACAATCGTGATGTAAAACAGCTATTTTCGTCAAACTATCGCGATATAAAACATCGATTTTTGTCAAATGATCACGAAGTAAAACGGCGGTTTTTGCCAGACAATTACGGCATAAAACGGCAATTTTTATCAAACGATCACAAAGTAATCCGGCGATTTTTGTCTGACAATTACGATGTAAAGCAGCAATTTTTGTCAAACGATCACAATGTAAAATGACTATTTTCATCAAACAATCATGGAAAACCAAAAGAAAAAAAAAACCCTGCAAATTTTTGCTATTTACTCGTGGAATAATCATCAAATCTATTGCCTGGTTACCTAAATTAATTTAAAATGATGCAATACATAAAATTCCTCATTAAATCTGTTGCTGGGTTACGTTAATTGATGTAAAATATTATGAAATAAGGAAAAAATAATTTTTATTTACTCAGTTTCCATGCACAATGAATTAACAGCATATTTCAAACTTTTTGACAAATGCAAATTTAGAAAGACTTTTGTTTAAAGGTTTACAAGAGAAAGAAAAAAAAGATGGTCTTTTTCTTTTTAAAAAAATAATTTGTTATAAATTTAATTCTTCATTTAGTTTATTATAAGTAACTAGCGGACCCGACAGACGTTGTCCTTCCTGGCACCGACACCAGAAAATCAAAAAAATGTACTTAAATATAGTGATACGCACGATAAACACTACGCTCTTAATTTAATTTCTTATTACAATTATGTAAGGAAATTATTTTTCACTCTTCAGTATTTTTTGAAGTCGATTCAATTTTTGATAGAAAAGTTTATTTTTCTCTTTTTTGTTAAAAGTTAACGATTTTCTGAAGTCAGTTAATCAAAATTATAATACAGGTTATATTACTGTAAAGCACACACTTTTGATAGGAGCGGGGTTCGAACACGCGATCTCTTTCTTCGAGAAGTTGAGCTTAAATCTGGCGCCTTTGACCGCTCGGACATTCCGTCCGTACGCTATTTATCGAAATTATTCAACACTTTTAATTAACAAAAAAATCACTAACTATTAGGTTTTGCCTAATTACTAAAAAAGTACTGAATCAATTTCGACGAAATGTGAATCTAAACCATTCTCGAATCTACCGGAACGCACACACAAAATTTCATCAAAATCGGTCCAGTCGTTTAGGAGGAGTTCAATTACATACACACGCACAGAAGATTTTTATATATAAAGATGAGCATTGAAAATTTCAGGTTTTTTACGCCGAAGACGCCGCCAAATCAGGAAACTGTGAAGTATCTCGCGAACTAATGGACTTAAAAGAATTTGCTTGGTACCATTCGATTCAGCATGAAAAAATACACTAAAATATGCCATCAGATGAAAAATAACTACAAAAGCCGATTTTTAAGGAATTTTTTAAAAGTTCGTTCCTTTTTTTAAACCCTTAGGGGTGGAATTTTCGAAAATCCCTTCTTAGCGGCACTCGATGTTATCAGAAGTATTTTTACCCCAATTTTCAAGATTATAGGCTCGGCCGATTTTTTTGTGCTGTGATTAATACGAAATCCAAACTTTCTTTTATATATATAGATAAGGATTGGAAATTTCAGGTTTTTTGCGCCGAAGACGCCGCCAAATCAGGAAAATGTGAAGTATCTCGCGAACTACTGAACTTAAAAGAATTTGCTTGGTACCATTCGATTCAGCATGAAAAAATACACTAAAATATGCTATCAGATGAAAAATAACTACAGAAGCCGATTTTTAAGGAATTTTTTTAAAGTTCGTTCTTTTTTCTACTCATCGTAGGGGTGGAATTTTCGAAAATCCATTTTTAGCGGCACTCGGTGTTATAAGAAGTATTTTTACCCTAATTTTCAAGATTTTTGGTATGGTAGATTTTTTGTGCTATGATTAATACGAAATCCTGACTTTCATTAATATATATAGCACTTTTAATTAGCGAAAAATCACTAACTATTAGTTTTTGCCTAATTACTAAAAAAGTACTGAATCAATTTCGACGAAATGTGAATCTAAACCATTCTCGAATCTACCGGAACGCACACACAAAATTTCATCAAAATCGGTCCAGTCGTTTAGGAGGAGTTCAATTACATACACACGCACAGAAGATTTTTATATATAAAGATGAGCATTGAAAATTTCAGGTTTTTTACGCCGAAGAAGCCGCCAAATCAGGAAACTGTGAAGTATCTCGCGAACTAATGGACTTAAAAGAATTTGCTTGGTACCATTCGATTCAGCATGAAAAAATACACTAAAATATGTTATCAGTTAAAAAATAACTACAAAAGCCGATTTTTAAGGAATTTTTTTAAAGTACGTTCCTTTTTTTAAACCCTTAGGGGTGGAATTTTCGAAAATCCCTTCTTAGCGGCACTCGATGTTATCAGGAGTATTTTTACCCCAATTTTCAAGATTATAGGTTCGGCAGATTTTTTTGTGCTGTGATTAATACGAAATCCAAACTTTCTTTTCTATATATAGATAAGGATTGAAAATTTCAGGTTTTTTGCGCCGAAGACGTCGCCAAATCAGGAAAATGTGAAGTATCTCGCGAACTACTGAACTTAAAAGAATTTGCTTGGTACCATTCGATTCAGCATGAAAAAATACACTAAAATATGTTATCAGTTAAAAAATAACTACAAAAGCCGATTTTTAAGGAATTTTTTAAAAGTTCGTTCCTTTTTTTAAACCCTTAGGGGTGGAATTTTCGAAAATCCCTTCTTAGCGGCACTCGATGTTATCAGAAGTATTTTTACCCCAATTTTCAAGATTATAGGCTCGGCAGATTTTTTTGTGCTGTGATTAATACGAAATCCAAACTTTCTTTTATATATATAGATAAGGATTGGAAATTTCAGGTTTTTTGCGCCGAAGACGCCGCCAAATCAGGAAAATGTGAAGTATCTCGCGAACTACTGAACTTAAAAGAATTTGCTTGGTACCATTCGATTCAGCATGAAAAAATACACTAAAATATGCTATCAGATGAAAAATAACTACAGAAGCCGATTTTTAAGGAATTTTTTTAAAGTTCGTTCTTTTTTCTACTCATCGTAGGGGTGGAATTTTCGAAAATCCATTTTTAGCGGCACTCGGTGTTATAAGAAGTATTTTTACCCTAATTTTCAAGATTTTTGGTATGGTAGATTTTTTGTGCTATGATTAATACGAAATCCTGACTTTCATTAATATATATAGCACTTTTAATTAGCGAAAAATCACTAACTATTAGTTTTTGCCTAATTACTAAAAAAGTACTGAATCAATTTCGACGAAATGTGAATCTAAACCATTCTCGAATCTACCGGAACGCACACACAAAATTTCATCAAAATCGGTCCAGATTTTTATATATAAAGATGAGCATTGAAAATTTCAGGTTTTTTACGCCGAAGAAGCCGCCAAATCAGGAAACTGTGAAGTATCTCGCGAACTAATGGACTTAAAAGAATTTGCTTGGTACCATTCGATTCAGCATGAAAAAATACACTAAAATATGTTATCAGTTAAAAAATAACTACAAAAGCCGATTTTTAAGGAATTTTTTTAAAGTACGTTCCTTTTTTTAAACCCTTAGGGGTGGAATTTTCGAAAATCCCTTCTTAGCGGCACTCGATGTTATCAGGAGTATTTTTACCCCAATTTTCAAGATTATAGGTTCGGCAGATTTTTTTGTGCTGTGATTAATACGAAATCCAAACTTTCTTTTCTATATATAGATAAGGATTGAAAATTTCAGGTTTTTTGCGCCGAAGACGTCGCCAAATCAGGAAAATGTGAAGTATCTCGCGAACTACTGAACTTAAAAGAATTTGCTTGGTACCATTCGATTCAGCATGAAAAAATACACTAAAATATGTTATCAGTTAAAAAATAACTACAAAAGCCGATTTTTAAGGAATTTTTTAAAAGTTCGTTCCTTTTTTTAAACCCTTAGGGGTGGAATTTTCGAAAATCCCTTCTTAGCGGCACTCGATGTTATCAGAAGTATTTTTACCCCAATTTTCAAGATTATAGGCTCGGCAGATTTTTTTGTGCTGTGATTAATACGAAATCCAAACTTTCTTTTATATATATAGATAAGGATTGGAAATTTCAGGTTTTTTGCGCCGAAGACGCCGCCAAATCAGGAAAATGTGAAGTATCTCGCGAACTACTGAACTTAAAAGAATTTGCTTGGTACCATTCGATTCAGCATGAAAAAATACACTAAAATATGTTATCAGTTAAAAAATAACTACAAAAGCCGATTTTTAAGGAATTTTTTAAAAGTTTGTTCCTTTTTTTAAACCCTTAGGGGTGGAATTTTCGAAAATCCCTTCTTAGCGGCACTCGATGTTATCAGAAGTATTTTTACCCCAATTTTCAAGATTATAGGCTCGGCCGATTTTTTTGTGCTGTGATTAATACGAAATCCAAACTTTCTTTTATATATATAGATAAGGATTGGAAATTTCAGGTTTTTTGCGCCGAAGACGCCGCCAAATCAGGAAAATGTGAAGTATCTCGCGAACTACTGAACTTAAAAGAATTTGCTTGGTACCATTCGATTCAGCATGAAAAAATACACTAAAATATGCTATCAGATGAAAAATAACTACAGAAGCCGATTTTTAAGGAATTTTTTTAAAGTTCGTTCTTTTTTCTACTCATCGTAGGGGTGGAATTTTCGAAAATCCATTTTTAGCGGCACTCGGTGTTATAAGAAGTATTTTTACCCTAATTTTCAAGATTTTTGGTATGGTAGATTTTTTGTGCTATGATTAATACGAAATCCTGACTTTCATTAATATATATAGCACTTTTAATTAGCGAAAAATCACTAACTATTAGTTTTTGCCTAATTACTAAAAAAGTACTGAATCAATTTCGACGAAATGTGAATCTAAACCATTCTCGAATCTACCGGAACGCACACACAAAATTTCATCAAAATCGGTCCAGTCGTTTAGGAGGAGTTCAATTACATACACACGCACAGAAGATTTTTATATATAAAGATAAAGTTTACAAAATTCCCACATAAATGTTGTAAAAAATGTCATAAATTTTACTTTATGTGCAATTTCCTCTTTTTTGTTAATTTCTGAGTGGCATCCCTGATAAAGAAAGCATGTAATTCACAGAACGCAAATGGGGGAAATAGATAACAAAATGAAACTCATATCTGTTCTAAACAATATCTAAAAGAAAACTAGTCATTGGAGACCACCATAATACTTACCCATCATGGATATGCATAACATAATATATGAAAACATAACATATGTAAACAGTTTATAAAATGCATTACAATTACAAAACAAAATATTAACGTATATTTAAGTATTTTTAACACATAATCATGCTCTATCAATGAATTTCTGATGAGCCAATTTCGATAAATTTTATGAAATGCCAAACTATTCAAGTAGCACTGAATTGCATAAAAGAAACATCCTTATAACTGTAAAAATAATTATCACATTCATTAACGGTTTCTTGCATCGAATTAAGTGCCTCATTTCAGGGTTCCCAGCGTCATGGAAAGTCATGGAAAATCTGGAAAGTCATGGAATTTCAAAGTAGTCATGGAAAGTCATGGAAAATGTAAAATATGTATAAAAAATCATGGAATTTACTAATATTTAATAAAAAGTCATGGAATTTACTAATATTTAATAAAAAGTCATGGAAAACTCTAGGAGGATAAGATTAAAATTTAAGATTATTCCATTTTCAGAAAAAAGTTGCTATGTTTTCTCATTAGATGGTGCCTCTGAAAAATTTCCAGAAGCAACTATTGATAATTTCTCCCTAGATGGCGCCATGCAATCAAACTTCTTCAAAAGTTGAAATTAGTGAAGCAACTGATAGTTGTAAAACTTCAAGTGCTATAGCTTCAAATATGAATTCGTATTTGTTAAAGGATGATGTTTTAAAGGCTGAGTGCTTTTGGGCAATGCATTTTGTCACCAAAAAAATCTCTTACAATTCATGCTCAAATATTGCTGAAGTTTTCCAAATTATGTTTCCAGACAGTGCCATTGCAAAGCAATTTAAATCTGGAAGCTCCAAAGTAGCTTTTAGTTTCATATGGCTTAGCACCATATTTTTTGAATAAGTTAATGGACCGTCTTAAGATATTTACAGATTACGTGATTTCTTTTGATGAAGCCTTTAATAAAATTATCCATAAAAGACAAATGGATTTAGTGATAAGATTTTGAGATGAAAATTTACAGTATGTTTCGACCTGTTACTTAAGCAGTGTTTTTTGGGCAGATCTACTGCTGATGATTTATTAGAAAAATTTATTGAAGGATTGTCTTCATTTTCATTCTCTAAACTACTTCAAGTCTCTATGGATGGCCTCCATGTAAATCACTGTTTTTTGCGCAAATTAGCGGATAAGTTAGAAGATGATATTTCAAACTCTGATGGGAAAATTTTTTTGACCTTTGTACTTGTGGGCTGCATGTAGTCCATGGATCTTTTAAACATAGCTTGAATATTGTAAAATGGGATTTGAACAATTTGTTGACTCATATGTATTTCTTGTTCAAAGACTCTCCTTCTCGCCGTGCACAATATACAGTTCTAACAGGCAATGAAATATTTCATCAGAAATTTTGTAGCACTAGATGGGTAGAAAATATACACAGTGTTTGGGTAGAGCTTTAGAAATTTTTGATTATGTTAAAAAGTTTGTTGAAAATACCAAATCTCTTGCAACTAAGCCTGCTATGACAGTTTATACAAGCTGCCAATGATCCTTTAATTTAGTGCAAACTGAGTTTCTTTAAAACTATAGCTTCAGAATGCGAGCCTTTTTTAAAGAAATTTCAGAGTCCAAAGCCACTTGCTCCTTTCTTATATGAAGCCCTGCATGACTTAATCAGAAAACTGATGATGAAATTTGTCAACAGTGATAAGTTAAAGGCAGCACTTACTGCAAAACAATTACTTGACATTGATTTAAGTCAATTAGAAAATCTTCTCTATTCTAGAAAAATTGATGTTGGTTTTGCAACTAACATCTTGGCTGAAGATAAACGATTTGCAGAATTGTGGGCTATTATTAAGCTGTGCCTAATTTTTTCCCATGGAAATGCTTCTGTAGAGAGTGGTTTTTCAACTAACAAATCTTTGTTAATTTTTTTTTTTAATATACTGTTTGTTATTAAGTTTTATGTTACTTAAAAAAAATTTTTGTAAAGATTTTAAAATATATTCTTAAATTAATTGTACTAATTAATACATAATTTTAAATTTTAATACTTTTGAAGTAGACTTTGCATATTCGCGTTTGGTCATGGAATTTTTTGAGATTTGGTCATGGAAAATCATGGAAAGTCATTGAAATTGCCAGACAAATTTTGCTGGGAACCCTACATTTTCAATTAAAAGATATCTTTGAATTGAAATTTGAATGAAATACAGGGTCATGAAAAATCAAAGAATGTGGAAAACAGAATTAAAAATATCTCGACAACTAATAATCCGATCTTAATGCAAAATTTGTGTTAATTTATTGCCTTTTACATCCACTCCTTAAAATAAAAATAATAAAATTTTTATATACATTTCATCAGAACTAATTTTTTGAGAGTCCGAAAAAAATAGTTCTGGATAATTGAAATTACTGATATTAAATAGGCTTCGTCCCATTCTTACATACTATGCGCATACAAAATTTCAAGTCTCTATCTCGATTTGTTCAGGAGATAGAACGGTTAGGCACACAGACGGGCGATGGCAAATTTTTTTTTTCTAAAAATGTTTTTGGGAATCTCCAGTGTCTGAAACCTGTAAATCCGTCAAAATTTTTTTTTTTTATTTTCAAAACGATTGCAAGACTTACCCTATACTACGTATGATGGGTAAGTAAAATTGATAATTCTAATGTGGTATTAAAATTTTTCATGTACAATTTACCATTAAGCCCACAAAAATGTAAAATTTTATCTTTACACTAGCTGTAATAACCTAAAACAGTGCAAGATTTTAGTTCAAGAGGCAATGACATAAAAATCTATGTTATCCAATACAAGGATAGAAACTATTTTATGCATGAGTAGAAATAAGGGAACCTAATGATCCATCTATGCCAAAAGTGAAGTGATGCCTAAGCCAAAAATTAATGCCACTCCTGGTATATTTTTAGAGATTTAACTTCAACAAGAAAAATAAAGTATGGAAAATATTAAGTTCCTTTAATATTATAATATCATGGTTTGCTTTGTCGCAACCAATACCATACTCATGGTAGATGTATTTTTACCATAATTATTTTAAATATTTATCTTTGTTATTGAATACAAGGATAATTTGCCTTTTAAAATTAAGTTTAAATAGTGTTTTTACAGAAAATCAAGGTCTGTCAAAATTCCACAGTAGCTAAACCTTCGACATACAAATTTATAAAGTATGTTTTCCAGGGTGGCTACAGATTCTGGAAATCATGAAATCAGGGAAGTTTATCAATCTGGAAATATCAGGGAACTTTATAAAAATACTCAAAAATCAGGCAAATTTTTCTCTGCGAAAATATTTCTGTTTTTACCTTACCAACAAAATTGATTCCTTGCCAAACGAGCTACATTTAAACATTTTAGTGATGTGATAAAGAGATGTGACACAAGATGTGATAAAGAGACATAAAGCCATGCTGCTGCCAAGTGATATCTGTCTGCATGAAAGTTAAAATGTCCCATGAACCCAAGTTTTTAAAAGTTAGTTCATTCACAATCTTTTGGCAAAATTCGTCAATTTTAGCAATCTTATGATGAAATCTGCACGTTTTTTGTTTTTTCATGAAATTTGTGCTTTTTTTTTTGCGATTTCTTGACACAATCCAAAATTTTTCATGATCTTTTTCAAAAGTTGCATGTTTTTTTTATCTTTTGATGAAATTTGCATGTTTTTCGTAATTTTTTTAAGAATTTTGTGCGTTTTTTGCAATTTTTAAAGGAGATTTGTACGCTTTTCGTGATCATTTGACTAAATCCTTACTTTTACGCAAACTTTTCATGAAATCTGCATTTTTTTTACACAAGCCTTGGATGAAATTTGCATTTTTTATGTGATTTTTAGGACTAATTTCATGCTTTTTCGCAATCTTTTGACTAAATTTATGATTTTTTTTTTTTTTTTTTTTTATGACCATTTTTTATACAATCTTTTGACAAAATTTTGTGTTTTTTCTGCGATCCTATCCCAAATTTCTTGTTATTTCAAGCGATCATTTGACGAAATTAGCAATTTTTTTTATCCGATGCCCATAACAACGTAACTTTTGTTGCTTATCCATAATAACTACAGATAAATCGTAATACTTTGGCATTTCTGTTAATTAAATACTGTGCAATTTTTATTTTTTCCTCCCAAAAGAGATATTAGCAAGTTGGATAAGTGTGCTATACGAGAAAGCAGCATACATTTAAAAAATATCGCATATGTTCTTTAATAATAAAAATCAGGGAAATCTAATATAGATAATCAGGGAATTAGGGAAAAATCAGGGAACTTTTTTTCATAATTTCTGTAGCCACATATAATTTGCATTGATTTTATTGACTATGTCAATTAATAATTAGATTTTGGGGATCAGAAAACATACCAAAAAAAAAAACAAAAACAAGAAAACTTGCATACTTGAAGAGCTTAGTGGCCTAACATGCTGTGATGCATTTTCTCAAAATTTTTTTTAATTTATGGATGAAAATATTGTGAGGTATTACATCACAGGATAAAACTAAACTTAGTAGGAAACAACATCTAATGATAATTAATATTTTTATATTTCTTAATTTCAATGATGGAAATAGTTTCTAATATTTAATAATTAAATACTAATATTCTTTTCTAGGAGCGTTTTGTATCACCTATTAACAATGAAACATTGGTTACGAAGGAAGTAACAAAACAACTGAATGACAACAAAAAACCTTCTCTTCAATTTTCTTGAATTCTAGTTTTTGTTACATAACATCTTTTTCCACTCAGATCTAAGCAGATTAAAGTAATTTTGAAAAAGTAAAAATATGCTAATGTTTTTTGGTACTACTTGATTGTATCATCGACCAAAAAGCTATTGCCAAACTATAAAATTACATGCCAATAATGGATGATTGTCGCATTCACTTGACATTAGTTTGTTACATCATCAAGTGATTTTTAATTCAACTTTTTATTTGTATTTTTAAAATGTGTTTTACTAATTTGTTTTTCCTTTATTTAAAATCAAAATTATCTCAACTAGCATACCCAGCCCGCTTCGCCGGGCTTAATTTGAAGGTTTATTTAATAATTTATGTGTATGGTACGCTTCCCGGACCATCGGCACTCCACGTGCGTCGGGTGAGCGTCAGAACAAACTTTCAGCATATACATATGGGTGGTTGTACTTGAATGCACAGACCTGCGCGTTTTTTTCTATCTTGCTTTTATACCTCTGGACCGAGTTGGCGCATTGCCAAGATTTGCTTCCTCTGGACCGAGTTGGCGCATTGCCAAGATTTGCTTTCCCCTGTGCCTCAATTAATTAATTAATTAATTATCCTCGGAATTCCTTTTATTTATAGAGATTTATATAATTTGGCTAATAGTTTGGCGAAATTGGATGATGGTATTACCAAGTAGTACCATTTTTTAAAATTGGGATTTTTATTATGAATATGATTACAATGCTTTTTCTGATTACGATGCTATATGTCTATGTAGTAGTAAGAAGTTGTAAAAACCTTTAATTTTTCTGATCGTTGTAGACGCATAACTGACGGAGTGTTACCTTTTTTGTTTTCAGGAGATTAATTATAAGGATGTATTTTTTAGGTTTGGAAGACATACTAGTTTCGACGTGGAGAAGAATGAATTCCTCTGTCCATTGTGCGAAAGGCTGAGCAACACTGTGATTCCTATTATTCCACCCCTCTCGACACTTATTCCGTCGTCTCTAACTATAAAGCCTGCCGAAATATCCATCGATGACTGGCTTAGCTCCATTAAGAAAGTGATTGAGGGCTTTCAACCAGAATCCATTGAAGATCTATCTTGTGGTATGTATCTCTGGCATAGATGTCATATATGTACCTAATTGGCGTTATTTTGTCTGACGTGGTAACCCTGCTTTTTATGCCTGGCTGTTAAATGCTATGATGAAATACATAAACTCTACATACTTATTTTCTTTAGCAATACTTAAATGTATTGATATTTATTGTGATGTTTATATCTATAACTGTATTTTTTGTTTCAACTGTTTATTTATTAATAAATTGTTTATTTACTTTTAATTTTTTTTAAAATTATATACAGTAGACTCCCTAAAATCCACACATATTTTACAGATGTAAACAATGAAACATTCAGTTCAGATGTAGGTGCAAAAATTGATTTTTTTCAGTTTTATATAAATTCCATACATTTTTAAATTTATAATTTTTGTTAAGGTTATTGAATTCTTTTTTTTTTCATGAAGAAAGAATAATTTATTTCTGAAAAAATAAAGATATTGCTAATATCATTGGCAATCACAATCTTACCAAATATATTTATGTATTAATCAAGCTTTTTTAGTTATTAAGTCTGGCTAAACCTTAAATAAAGCTTCATTATTTTATGATCCTGATTTGAATTAGTAATGTACCTTTATGAGACAAGTTCCATTAAATAATTTAGGAAAAACACATTTCCTCTTTTATAATGAATATTTAATTGTACATTATTGATTATTAACTTGACCTTTCCTTTTAGTATTTTAATCATTTAAAAAAAATATCTAAATTTTTATTATTTTAGTTGGTTACTTTTTTTAATATTTTAGTATATTGTGTGCATTGATTATACTTTTGATTTTATTAATAATTACATCCAAATTATTTTTTTAAAAATGCAAACAAAGCAATGACCAGAAATCCATAAAATTCTAAAATCCGCAAAACCTCTGGTCCCAAGCTGTGCGGATTTGAGGGAGTCTACTGTACATATATTCTGTAGTTAGTAATTAAACTATCATTTATTTATTGCTATTTTCTTTTTAAAGTAGTAGAAAATGTTTCTTTTATCACTTTATTTTATTTTCGTATTGAAATGACAAATAATGTGCTTTTATAGCATACAGTGTGTAACTAGTTTTCTAAAACCAAGTTTTCTCCAAATTTGTGTTTAAAAAAATCACACTGAACGACTGAACATGGTGTGTATATATGACATTTGCACCGTATCTTTTCTTTTACTAACTGAGGGTATGAAATACCAAAATTACCAAATAAAAAAAAAAGTAGTTTGAATAAAGTCTACTTTTAAATGATGCATATAAAATTGACTTAAAGGGTCATCTACATATTAAAATGAACCCCAACTTTTTAGGTGCGTTCGTAATTATGTAAATATGTAGCACCTATTGTTGTCGCTCAGTCCGTCCGTCTGTCTGTCTGTCTGTCCGTCCGTCTGCATATAACAACACAAAAACTACCCAACCAAATTGTTTGAAATTTAAAATACTTAATTATAACATAATTTTGTCGAGTCATTTCAAATTTTATGAAAATCGGATGGATAGATCAATTACAGGGACAATCAAAAGGATTCCGTTACATTACGGTCAATGGGGAAAAAAGTTTCAAATGCATTTTAATCGTTTGAAATTTAAAACATATAATTATTACGTAATTTTGTCGAGTAATTTCAAATGTTATGAAAATCAGATGCATAGATCAATTACAGGGACAATCAAAAGGATTCCGTTACATTACGGTCAATGGAAAAAAAAAGTTTCAAATGCATTTTAATCATTTGAAATTTAAAACATATAATTATTACGTAATTTTGTTGAGTCATTTCAAATGTTATGAAAGTTGGATGCATAGATCATTTACAGGGACAATCAAAAGTATTCTATTACATTACGGTCAATGGGGAAAAAAGTTTCAAATGCATTTTAATGATGGTAACATCTTTACTCATAATACTCATTCGAACATAATAGAATTGGAATGAATCTATGAAATATATACTAAAATATGCATTCTGTACAATCTGTGATCCAAAGAATTTTTATTAAATTACAGGGCCACACAAAAGTATTCCACTACATAATGCTGTACGGGGAAACATTGTTTGGGGCGTGTTTTAATTATATTCAACTATTTCACATTTTATGAATAAGATATACGTTGCTGAGGTGTAATAATAATTACTTCCTGCTAGGCCTGGGCCTTAAATCGATTTATCTCTTAAATCGATTTAAAGCTTACATCGGAAATCGCGATTTAGTCAGTTTCTTAAATCGATACATCGGAAATCGCGATTTAGCCATTGCTATACATCACGATTTAGCCATCGCCTTACATCGCGATTTAGCCATTGTCTTACATTGCGATTTAGTCAGTCTTAAATCGTGATTTAGCCATTGGTTTTAAATCGATTTCAAATAATGATCCAGAGTTAACATCAGAAAATTGAGTTATCTACTTTGGTGTATATACTGCTTGCATGTCAGACTAGTGTTAAATCGATTTAAGCAAACTTTGCAAGCCTCAATGCTTTCCGATTTAGGAAAAAGGTGATGTAAGAAAAATATGATTTAGGGAAAACAGAGCAAGTTGGTGTTAAATCGATTTAGAGGATCCGATTTAAACACACATCACAAACCTCAGTGTTTTCGATTTAAGAAAAAGGCGATTTAAGAAAAATACTATTTAGGAAAAACATTGAAAGTTGGTGTTAAATTGATATAGTAGGATTTGATCTAAAATTAGCAGCGGTCACTTGCCATGTGGATATTAAACATGTAAAAGTGGCAATTAAAAAATGTCCTTCGTTTTCACCTTTGTTGTCATTTGCCAAATGGCGGTTTAAAAAAAAATCTATTTTCGGTCGCCCAGTGAAATGCAGTTTTTTTCATAGAAATATAGATCTCTACATTGATTACATCTAATTAGAAAAGTGGTTATTTCTTTTTCCTACTGGATGCAAACAGATTTCAATGACATAGTTGTATTTTCAATATTTTGGTTTTTTGCAGAGTTCTTTTACTGTGTTCAGTTTGATTATTTTTTCGAGAAATGCAGTTTCATTTTGCAAAAATATATTCATCGGCATTGATTCCACACACATTTCAAGTAATTTGTTGGCTATCGATCACCCTCCTAGTCGTCACTCGCCAAGTGGCGATTTAATAGATCTATTTTCAATCGCCAAGTGAAATGCAGTTTTTTTCATGAAAATATGCATTTCTACATTAATTGCATCTAATTAGAAAAGTGGTTATTTCTTTTTCCTACTGGATGCAAACAGATTTCAATGACATGGCTGTATTTTCAATATTTCGTTTTCTTTGCCGCATTCTTTTATCTATTTCAGTTGGATGTTTTTTCAAGAAATACAGTTTTATTTTGCAAAATATATTCATCAGATTTGATTCCATTTGCATTTCAAGTAATTTATTGGTCATCGATCGCCACTCTAGTCATCACTCGCCAAGTGGCGACTTAAAATAATAATTATTGATCGCCAAGTGAAATACAGTTTTTTTCATCAAAATATGGATATCTACATTGATTACGTCTAATTAGAGAACTGGATAATTCTTTTTTCTATTGGATGCAAGCAGATTTCGATGACGTTTTTGTATTTTCAATATTGCGGTGGTTTTTTGCCATGTACTTTTAATATATTCAGTTTGATTATTTTTTCAAGAAATATAGCTTTATTCTGGAAAATATATTCATCAGCTTTGATCTCACATGCATTTCAAATAACTTATTCCTTTTTTCACACTGGATGCAAATGGATTTCAATGGCATTTCAGTACCTTCAATATTCGACTTCTGTTGCATGCTGAGCTCTTGGATTATTTTTTTCCCACGATAATACTGTTTAATGATGCGAAATACACTCACCAGTATAGATGCCAACTGTATTACGGTGGTAGTATAAATTTGGCGCCTCCTATATTCCCGCGCCGGAGCGACCGCTCCCTTGCCCCCCTCCCCCCCCCCCCCATTCTCCCGCCCTTTTGCATGGCGCTACCCTCTCAGAAATGTATGCTGTATCTCAGCCCCCTCTGAAATGATAAGTCTAGATAATCTACTGCTAGCATAGATGTCAACTGCATGTGATGTGTGTAGCGTATTAGTAACACATTTATTAAGGAGGTCCTTCCTCCGGAAATTTTGTGTTTTTAATGATCAAAATGTGCAATTTCTTCCCCCTCCCCGGAGCCACGGAAATACCTCCCGGAGAAAAGTGTCTGAATTCAACACTGCATTTATTAATTAACATTCAAAAAACAATTTATTGTGTTTTATTTATTAATAATTCACTATTTATGCCTGTGAGGGGGGGGAGCAATTTTAAAGTTAAAATTCAAATTTGCAGGTCTGAGCCTTAAATCGTTTTAATACATCGGAAATCCGATTTAACTATTGGTCTTGAATAGATACATCTGACATCGCGATGTAGCGAAACGATATAGCCCTGATTTAACGCTTACATCGGAAATCCGATTTAACTATTGGTTTTCACTGGATACATCGGACGTCACGATTTAGCCAGTTCTTAAATCGCGATGTAGCGAAACGATGTAGCCTTGCCTCAATGCTTTCCGATTTAGGAAAAAGGCGATGTAAGAGAAAGACGATTTACGGAAAACAGAGCAAGTATGTGTTATATCGATTTAGCAGGGTGAGGACAGGACCGTAGCTAGAAGTGAATAATAGGGGGGGGGGTCAAGAAAATGTAGGGGGGGGGAGCTTATTTGTTTTTTATCTTTCTCTGACACAGAAAGATAAATGAGCAGGTCTCAAAATTAAATTAGATTTTTGAACAGAATTTTATTTGCATTTTCGGAATAGAAATTCATTGGGTGACCTTGGAATTTTTTTCAGGGGGGGGGGGGGGGGCTGAGCCGCCCATAGCGCCCCCTATGTGTCAAAACGATGTAGCAGGATTTGATTTAATACAGATAAAAATTAGCGGCTGACACTTGCCATGCGGTAATTAAAGATATAAAACTGGCGATAAAAATTTATTTTTTCGATCACGAAGTGAAATGCAGCTTTTTTCATGGAAATACGCATCTCTACATTGATTACATTTGATTAGAAAAGTGGTTATTTCTTTTCACTTCTGGATGCAAACAGATTTCAATGATTTAGCTGTATTTTCAATTTTTTTTTTTTTTTTTTTTTTGTCATGTTCTTTTAGTGTATTCAGTTGGAATTATTTTTCCAAGAAATAAAAGTTTTATTTTGGAAAATATATTAATTCATCAGGTTAGATTTCACATGCATTTCAAGTAAATTTACTGGACATCGATCGCCATCTTAGTCGTCACTCACCAAGTGGCGATTAAAAAATCTACTTTCAATCGCCAAAGTGAAATGCAGTTTTTTTCATGGAAATATACATCTTTACATAGATTACATCTAATTAGAAAAGTGGTTATTTCTTTTTCCTACTGGATGCAAACAGATTTCAGTGACATGGCTGTATTTTCAATATTTCGTTTTCTTTGCCGCATTCTTTTATCTATTTCAGTTGGATGTTTTTTCAAGAAATACAGTTTTATTTTGCAAAATATATTCATCAGATTTGATTCCATATGCATTTCAAGTAATTTATTGGTCATCGATCGCCACTCTAGTCATCACTCGCCAAGTGGCGACTTAAAATAATAATTATTGATCGCCAAGTGAAATACAGTTTTTTTCATCAAAATATGCATATCTACATTGATTACGTCTAATTAGAGAACTGGTTAATTCTTTTTTCTATTGGATGCAAGCAGATTTCGATGACGTTTTTGTATTTTCAATATTGCGGTGGTTTTTTGCCATGTGCTTTTAATATATTCAGTTTGATTATTTTTTCAAGAAATATAGCTTTATTCTGGAAAATATATTCATCAGCTTTGATCTCACATGCATTTCAAATAACTTATTCCTTTTTTCACACTGGATGCAAATGGATTTCAAGGACATTTCAGTATCTTCAATATTCAATTTCTGTTGGATGGTCAGCTCTTGGATTATTTTTTCCCCCAAGATAAACTGTTTAATGAAGCAAAATACACTCACCAGTATAGATGCCAACTGTATTTGATGTGTGTAGTGCATTAAAAACACATTTATTTATTAATTAAAATCCAAATAACATTTTATTGTGTTTTATTTGTAACTGATTCACTATTTATGTCTGAGAAAAAATATAAAAAAGTCTTAAGGTTAAAATCTAAATTAATCCATTCTTAGTTTATATTTTTATGTATCATTTTGATGAAAATTTATTTTTCGTATGTTTGTGTAACATTAGAATAGTTTTAATTAATTATTTAATTAAAAATATTTTAAGAGGGTTCTGTAATGTTTCAGGTAATTTGTTTTTTACAGCAGAATGAGGGAGCATTCAATGGATTTTTCTGTAGATTTGCGGTTTTCTACTTTTTTTGTCATTTACTTATCATTAAAAAGATATATTTAAGATTGTTTTATTACTAATCTTACAGAAGTCAACGATCTCAAAAAAATCAGCAACTTTGGTAATGTGGCCTTTCAATCTTTCTCCATTCACTATATGAATGTCAACATTTATATTAATCACATTTTATTATAATCTAAAAGTTAAAAAAAAAATTGCACCCTTTTTCTCAAATTTCTCTCTCACCCCCCCCCCCCCTTTTTTTTTTAAACTACTATTCTTCTGATGGTAAATGAACAGCTAAATTTATCAGTGAATCTGCTTCTTACTTCAATAAGTTTTTAACTTACTTCAATAAGTTTTTAACTCAGTGTCTGTAAAAACAAGTGCATGCATGTTATTAGCAATGAAGTGCTATTTGAGCTCCCCTACTCAAGTAATTTAGATTGTAGCATCCAAAACAAGTCAGACACAATGAAAAAAACATTTTTTATTTTATTTCTTTAAGGATGAGTTGATAAAAAATATTAAAATAGATCACTAATTTTAAAAAAAGCATTATTTTTAGTGTGTGTGTGTGTGTGTGTAAAATATATATTTTTTAGTTATTTGAACAATTAAATGCTAAATTAATACAAGTGCGGGAGGGGGGGGGGGGGCATAAAGCCCGTATTTTGTTACTAAAAATTAAATGATAGGTTTTGTATTATAAAGGGTAAAATTAGTGCTAAATCGCGATTTAGCACTAAATCGCGATGTTAGATCGATGATAAATCGATTTAAGAAATCTCTACATCGCCCACTCCTACTGCATATTTACTGAAACACAGAGATTTCGACTACTATACTGTATCCGAAGTACGTTCTACTATATCAGCAAGATCTGAATATTTTTAAAACTTCGTTATCGTACAAACGCACCTCATTTGCTATGTTCATGTGCAATTTCCAACTTGTTTTCAATTGCAGTACCCGAATTTGACAGTATAAAGGAACTCTACACCCTTCAATTGGCCTAAAAACAATTTTTCATGTAATTTGTATGATAAATTTCTGAGAAATTATTTTAAAATGAGTATATTTTAGGGGCTGTATCCAAATTAAACTTCGGTACTGTACTTGATTGTTGACCGAGACAGCCCCCTTCTTTTGAAGATTGTGAGGATAGAATAAGAATTTCCAAAATATTGAGTCACTTTTATCGTAGACGGTCCCTTAAACCATCATTTTGCCGTTTTTTAAATCTAATTTGAAAACTATTTAGAAGAAAATTTTGAAATTTTGGATTTCCAGAAAGCAGGACTTATATTTAAATTTGTCAAAAAAATTTTAGGTTGCAATTCATATATTTTCAATGATTAATTTCATAAAATAATAAAAATTGCAAATTCAATGTAAAAAAAAAAAAAAAAAAAAAAAAAAAATTGGGTATTTTAGTATTATTGATATGTTTAAAAAAAATAGCACAAATTGGAGTATAATTTCTGGAGATATTAATAAAAATATGAAAATATTATTTAAACATTAGAAGCACTAAATTTTGAATGTGTATAATTGAAAAATAGAACTTGAAATTTTGTGTCTAGGCATAATTTGAACCGAAAATTTGAAATATCTTGTTAAAATTGGATATTGTTATTGAAATAAAATAAAAGTTTCAGTTTGTGCTAATATGTAGATGATCCTCTAAGGCAATTTTGTAATCATCATTTTAAAAAAGACTGTATTTTTAATTGTTTAACATCAGTAACTCTCTTCTACGATAATTTGTTGAGGAGTTAGTATGGGATGTTTACTTTTTTTCCCCCCATGACTGTACATAATTTAATTTTTATTTAATCATAGCATCATAATACACCCTTAAGGGTGTTCTCAACTGCTCCACTCAACAAGCGCAAAAGGTTTTGACACATTTATAAATTCATTTTTTAACAGAAAGTTGTAAAATTTGAATGCCTGTCTACGGAAGCGATTTTGAATCGAACTTAATTTTCAATTTTATGATAATTAAATTACCATAAGTATATCCAGTAGTACCATACCCATCCAGTTCTAAGCTATTTCGATCAATGGATCACCTGTTTTTTTCCTGCTTTTTTACTGGTTTTTCTGCTTTCATCGGGAAATGTGCTCGAAAACGTCAATTTTGACAAGTTCTTCAGAAATATCTATTGCGTTTTTTAAAAAACAGAAAATTGTGTGCAATTAGACAGTTTCTGAATAATAACACCTGCTATATTCATGCATTTCTGAACGAAAGTAAATCATGTGTCACACCCTTTTTGTTTTAAGAACACCTTTAAATATATTAAAACAATATTGCATTATATGCTTTTTTATGGTCTTATAGTCTTTTGGTGTTTGGTTATGATTGTTTGGTCATACAGTGTATGGTCTCTTCTATATTTTGTTTTTCTGTGTAAATCTTTCAATGTGGTTGCATTACTTTTATTATTTATTTTTATTTATTTACTTATTTATTTATTTTTTTGCATTTTAAATGAAGCGAATGAAATGTTTATATTATTATTCCAATTATTTTAATAATTTTCTTTTTATGAAAAATCTCTTGTATTAAAAATGTTTTCTGTGCAGTGATACTTTTAAATTGGTGTCTGAGCTTGTGTAAAAATTATTGAACTTCATAATTTCACAAGATCATATTTAATAAGTTAAATCATGCTGTAATTATGTACAAGATTTAAAAATATATTGCATATATATTAAATGTACAAAGTTAATGCTGGCATCTCGCATAAATTAACACAACTCTGCCATCTGGTAGATGGGATGAAAATGCAGATATGCATGTTTTTAGTATGATGTCATATATGCAGTTATCTACTAACTATGCGTATCTTTTGTTCATATTTTTTTAATTTTTACTCATTCATGGAAAATCATATCTTGTTTATCAGATTTATTGCAAAATATTTTTGTTACAGTTTGTTTTGATAAAAATTATGTACATTTTAAAGAAAAAAAAATTCTAAATTATCATTTTAATTTCAGAAGAAAAAGCACCAATGCTACAAAAACATTAGTGCCTTCTGCCCTGAAACTAAAATGTCAATGTAGCTTTTTTAAAAAATACACATATTTTTATCAAAACAAGCTGTAAAAAAAAAAATATTTTGCAATAATTGATAAACAAGATTCATCTTCCATGAGTGAGTAACAATTTGAAATTTTGTGATTGAATTTATTATAGGAATTTTCTTAAATGGCTTTGTTAAGGAAAATTGTCAAGGGTCTCAAAATTAAATATTTTGCGACTCTTGACAATCTTTAGACACACAATTTTTGACAAAAAATATGAACAATATTTGCTGGTTTAATAGCATAACATGTTAATGCATGCATTTTTAAAAGTAAAGTGATTTCAAATTCACTTTTGAAGATGAAATGAGTTTTAAAGAGTTAATTATTTGTAAGTTAAATAACATGAATGTGATACGGTGTTAAGAATC
Organism: Maratus speculifer; assembly: GCA_964019185.1. Classification (NCBI taxonomy): domain Eukaryota; kingdom Metazoa; phylum Arthropoda; class Arachnida; order Araneae; family Salticidae; genus Maratus; species Maratus speculifer. The sequence continues at coordinate 8,677,674 of CAXHSM010000001.1, forward strand.
ATCTGCTCTTGATAAATGGGGGAAAAAAAGGATCTAAAATTGAATATTTTATTATAGCATAGCACGGTAGTGCTATGCTATATTTATTTCCAATGCGACTCCGTAATGTTATTTTAATAGGGAATTTAACATTGAACGAGTTATTTACTAGACAGTTTCCCACCTTTTGTACGCGCTGCCACAGATTTTCTTCGAAGCACCTAATTGAGTAAAAAAAAAATTCCTCCAATCCAAAAAAAAAAAAAAAAAAAAAAAAAAAAAAAAAAAAAAAGTAAAAGAAAATGAAAATCTTAGTGATCAATAGACATATTTCCTGTAGCATTTAATAATTTTTACGCGATTTAAAAAGAATTTTTTTTTGTAAGAATTAAAAACAGCTTATTTAAGACTTCATATTGGAAGTGAAACGGAGATTTTTAAACATTTGGTACCAGGAAAAAGAATCATTTTCAGAAAATAATAAATATGAAGCATGATTTTTGTAATAAACAGATATTTTTTAATATTAATTGATGGATCAAGGCGTTTTTTAATTGAAGAAATATAGAAAATTAGTAAATTAAGCTTTTTTCTATTTATTGTTTTTTCAAAATAATAGAAAATAACTTAAAAATACATATGTAAATAATGGTATTTGAAAGTGGGGTTTCTGACACATTGGCATCTGAAAAAAAAATCGCGCCAAAGCCAGTATATGATATTTGTGCTGGAATTTTGTACCTATACCACAATTTTTATAATGTCTTCGCCTAATACGTTCGAAGAAAATCAAAATAAATTAAGGTAAATAAAAGTCTCCAAAAATAATAGTATTAAAAAATAATAGTAAAAAATAATAGTATATCATCCTTGGTACGTAATGAAATTAGTAAATCTGCAGAACTAGGCCTTCAAACTCAATTCCTGGCAATTTTTTTAAGGCTAAACCGCAGAATTAACGACTAATTGGCGTAAGACTTTTCGGCACTGCAATAAATTAGCCAATTCTATCAACCTAATCATTCAAATATTTTTTTTAATTTCCAATTTGGCGATTTTTTAAAATCGCTCCTCAACTTGTAACATTACAAATAATTAATCATTGAATAAAATTTAATTTTAAATTAATTTGTATTAAATTTATTATTCCTATGATTGTTAAAATAATAAGAAACTTACACAATTTAATTTTTAAAACATCACAAAGAGTTTCTGTTGAAAAGTAACTGTTTTTTTTTTATATTTCAAGTTAATATTTTTATAAAACTCTTTTGATGCATTATTTGTATGAAATTATAAAATGTAAACTCATTTGAAATATTCATAACGCTCTGTCCTTTGGCACAGATGTCTAATACTTATCACGTTGGCGCAATTTTTGCAAAAATTGATGGTGAAAATTTCGTTTTCAATAGAACAAAACAATTTATATCATTTTAAGGTATTTCTAGGTTATCCCGTCAACCAATTTCGCCAAATTATACAAATCGCCAAACTAATAGCCAAATTTTACATGTTGACATAATTTTTATTTTAAATAACGAAAAAATAAATAATTAGTAGAATATTAATAAAAATATTAATAAAAAGTCGAAATAAAAATCACTTAATGACATTTTAAACACGTGAATCGCATTAATGTCATTGAATGTGACATTCACGATCATCCATTATTGGCATTTAATCTTATAGTTTGGCGATAATTTTTTGGTCGACGGGATAACCTAGAAGTACCCATTTTAAAAAAGAAAGTAGAAGAAAATAATTTATTAATAAGTATACAATGATAGCCGGGTTAGCATATGAGACACATAATCGCCATTTTGTTCCAATCGTGCCAACGTGTTGCATGCACAGTGTATGCCGAATGTACAAATGAATTAAAGTGCATTTTTATGTGTATCGACACTGTCTTAAGATTCAGATTCATTTATCGAATTAAAAATGGGAATGTTTTAAGATTTTCTTCTGACGGAATTCCTCGAAATCAAAGTGGTAATATGCGGGGATATTTGATAGGTTAATACGAGTCTAGAGAAAAGAAAATGGCGAAATGTTTTCTATGAGCTTGACATTAAAGTGAATCTAATCAACTTCTTGAACTCGTATAATAGTACTCGTTCAGTATCGTCAAGTTTTGGAATAGAAAATTTCCACATTTTGTGTAGTTTGGAAAACCTTGTCTGTCAAATCACAGTCTGAACATACACTGTAAAAAATTTGGAACTTTTACTGCATCGTCACTCCACCTTTTTTATAAAAAAACAATTAATTTATTGTATTATGGATCATTCTCATTGGTCAAAATAGATATATTTTATAAATCTATGGAGTGACGATACAGCAAAAGTTTTAATTTTTTAACAGTATAGAATGTTGTCACTCTCATATGGAGACAGAAAAGTTCCTGTTATCAGATTCGAAAACAATATACACACTTTTAAAAAATTGACCATTTGCTGCATCGTCACTCCACCGCTTTTATAGAAAACGATTACTTCCCCCCAATTATGGAGCATTCTCATGGGTCAAAAGAGAGATATTCTCTAAAAGCGGGGGAGCGACGATGCAGCAAAAGGGTCAAATTGTTTACAGTGCAAGTAGCAGTGCTCATTTCCGATGTCGCTATTGATTAATTAGATGACTGCAGATTATTTATTAAATCATACTGCGTTTTTGATAACATCTTAATTTTTCGTTTTTATGACTGAAAGGAGAGTATTTTAATATGTACTAACATATGGAAATACTTTGCTCTGGATTAACTCATAGAAGCACTTTGACGCGTTCTGACATTCATTAATTCATTAGCACTAGAAAGACGGAAATTTTTATTCCAATTTTTAAAAAAATGTACTAAACACCAGAATTTTTATTTAAAACTATTTAAGTTATTAAACTATTTAAGTCATTTGAATTTCTGGTTCGAACCAAAATATCTTCATATGGCAAAGTCCAAAATGATCTCTTACTGTCATTCTAGAGTTAATGAATCAAGTAGCATCTAAAGGAAAGTTATGATATATGAACACTGTTAAAAATTTGACCTATTTACTGCAGCGTCACAGTTGCGTGAGAAGTCCTTCTCTGTATCAGGTTCATGTCCAGCATTTAACATGGACTCAAGAGTTAACCCGCGTTATTGAATATGAGTGTAGTGAAGCTATTTCTCTGCCACCAGAATATATCATTTTAACTTGCCGTAACTCCGTGCTTGTTTCTGGCACATGCTGTCAACTGCAATTTGAATTATCTTATCGCCTGTGATTTTCTCTTTATTTGTATTACTGAAGAGAAGCTTAAAGTTCAAAATTTTTAAGGTTTTGTTTTTAAACGATTTTTATGTGCTTTTAACTATTTAGATAAACTGTCTGTATTTTTTGTAATCATTTTTAAGAAGCGTGTAAATGAAGAAATGCAGAAAGTAAGTACATATATAGTTATACATGAAATGAAAAAAAAAATAATTACATTTTATTGGTACAGTAATGACTAGAAGTGAATGTCTAGAACTATACATCTAAGCACTGTAACTTAAACATGGTGAAAAAATGCAAATTTTCTGGTTGCAAGAGTGATGAACACTACCATTATAAAGACTTTATGCAGGGGGTTTTATTTTTCCTTTTCCCAAACCTCAAACAGACTTGCGGAAATGTAATGAATGGCTCTCTGCTTGTGGTAGAATCAATACAAAAACGGTGACTAGAGACTGGTATGTCTGCTCTCGGCATTTTGTTGACTTAAATGGCCCAACTGAAGAACATCCTAACCCGATACGAAGAGTATTTATTTCTGAACCATTAAACGATAAATCTAATAAATATTCACGATATTATCGTCGAAACCGGGAAATTATCAAAAATAAAAGATTAACATATTATAAAAAAATATGTAAAAGTCAATTACAGAAGCGTAACGCTTCATATTATTTGGAAAATAAGTCAAAGATTAATAAACATAAGCTAAAGTACTGGAACACAAAAAAATACTCAAATCATAGTAAGGTTCGCACTTCTAAAAAATCTAATCCTTCAAGATATCGACAGCTTGCCTTAGTGAAAAATCTGCTAAAGTGTAATGAGTCAAACAAAACACAGCAAAGCATAAGAAAAAATATTGAATTTGTAAGAACTCAAATAAAAGCTCAATTGTTTGCTCGTAAAGCTATTTATTATCTTTTATGCTTTTATTAAAGATTTATTATATTCAATTTAGAAGATATTTTCGAAAATTCAACAATCTGCATTAGTGCACTAATAAAACAATTTAGATTAATCATTGAAAAATTCAGGGCCATAGCTAAGGAGGTGCTACGGGCGACTCAGATCTACCCCCCCCCCCCCCCCTAAAACAGTTTGAACCTCCTGGAAAAGATTCCAATGTCACTAAATGAATTTCTGTTCCGAAAATTCAAAGGAAATTTAGTTCAAAAATCTAATTTAATTTGGAGGTCCTTCCACAGTTTTGCAGAATTACTAAATTGTAACTAAAGTATGTGTTTCAACACTCGCTCATCTTACTTACACATATGAAGCTAACATTATGTTTAATATTGCACTAGATATGCACTCAAATTTTTCATCATCATATCCTTTTCTTAGCATAAAATGGAGCTATTACAATAGCTTGATAAAAAACATAGTACTTACGATGTGAATATGTACTAATTTATCTTTTCTGCGTAAGACAGAAAAAAAATATAAGCCCCTTAGGCATTCTCTTGAGCTCACCCAGCCCCTCACCCCCATAGTTCACTTCTAGCTATGGCCCTGGGTGAATTACATCAGTAACTATTACACGATACCGCATAAAGAAGTCCTGAAGATGATACCCTCAGTTAATTTTGAAATGAGTTCACCTAAATGCAATAGTTATTAAAAAAACTTGAGATATTAAACAAAAACATAATTTGCAGAACAAATTAAAAAAACCAAGATTTATTTCCTACACTCTTTAAGCCCGAGAAGGGACAGATATTAAGATAATTGATTTATTCATTTCGACATTTAATATTAAATTTTGGTAACAAATAAGTTAAACCAAGTGAACATGAAAAAATAAAAATGCAATTCAAACAATATGATACTTAACCACCCTAAATCTTAGGTTCTGTTCAAATGAAATCGAAATAAATCTAAGACTTTTTTTCCAAACTCAACTTGCAAATTTGTATTGCAGATTTTGTATTATGTTTACGGTAAGTGTAAACAAAATGAATAGGCAATCAAAAAAGCAAATGTTCAGAAAAAGTCGGAGATTTATTTCGATTTCATTTGAACGGAACCTAAGATTTAGGGTGGTTAAGTATCATATTGTTTGAATTGCATTTTTATTTTTTCATGTTCACTTGGTTTAACTTATTTGTTACCAAAATTTAATATTAAATGCCGAAATGAATAAATCAATTATCTTAATATCTGTCCCTTCTCGGGCTTAAAGAGTGTAGGAAATAAATCTTGGTTTTTTTAATTTGTTCTGCAAATTATGTTTTTGTTTAATTTATTAAAATTCTATACATATTCTAAACATTGATAAATATACTATTTTTATCGGAAATACAACTATGTATATCGTTTTCTATAATTTTAGCACATCAAAAATTAGTAAAAAAATGAGACTACAAAATTTTATCTTTACATATTAACTGCTTAGTGCTTACTAATTTTTATGCGTCATTTTTTATTAACATAATTAAATTTGAATGTATTTAAATCAGTAACATTTTTTATTTTATAATTAAATAATATTTTAACTTAATATTTTGTCATACATCATTTATTTATGTAATTTATTCTATCTGACTTCAAATAATCATACTTATTTACAGTAATATTTCAAACTTAATTTTTATTCAGTGCATTAACTAGTCAATTTTTCAAAGTAATATTTTATTCTAACACCAAAACAATTTTGCTGTCATTCACACAAAAGAAATTACAATCTATTCTTTAGACAAACACAACGTTTGAGCTTTCGCAGTTCTTAGATGTATGATTAATTAAATTATCCATAAGGAAGAAAACAGTTAGATATATTCCTGTAGTTTCATCTTGTCTGTTATGTGACATGTGACCTCTCCCATTTAAGAAATGATACATACTTGATATGTATCCTGTTTACAGTTAATAATAATGACTTACAGTTAGAATCAAAGGAAGTATTAAAAACCACATCTAAGCCATTCTGTGTATTCAAGTCGAATTGCACAAGATTCATAAATTGGCAAAATTTATTTTATGAGGGAATCAACCTTCAAGGAAAACTATATTATTGCAAATTGGATCTGATAACTGTTATATTGTCAAAATTCTTCCAGTTCCAATAACATGAAAGGTACAGTTTTTCTTGAAGGTTGGTTCACTCGTTAGCGAATTTTGCTGATTTACATGAATCCTATGCAATTCAACCTGAATACACAGCCTTACTTTGATTAATTTTAACTATTAGTAATGACTAACAGGAATGTAGTGGACGGTATACGCCGTATATCCTCTGGAATTTTTTTTAAGGAACATCGTATCTCTCTTTTTCCCAAGAAAGCTATACTATATGAGGAGCCCAGAAGCCAAGGGGTACAAGTGACAAAATATCGATTTGGAGTAAATTGAGTTTAAAGATAATTGATGTTAAATTGGAACATCAATAACAATTGAGTGGATTGAAATAGGAAACATCTGCTTGTTGCATTCTGATCTTTGAACTCTCATTTCAATAACTGTTAGAAAAATAGAGTACAATTTTCTTTAAATGTATAATTAATCAATATTGTTTGTTTTTCGAAAAAAGTGGTTTATCTCTAACTCCCCAAATAATCAGAAAATGACCTGGCCGAATCCGTCGATTCAGGCAGGAGGGTTACCTTCATAGTCTCAGAAGTTCTTTGATTGAACATATGTTAAAATTCAGGAAAAAATAAAATTCCCGTAATTTTTGGTTTTTCCCCAAAAAATTTCTGGACCGAGATACAGGGTGCCAAAGATGGCATCCCCAGTACCTTTTCCCGTTTGCGATTTTCGAAAAAAAGTTTAAAGTGCTCTATCTCTGAAACGATGCAAGATATTTCGTTGCAGTTTATTTTATTTTAAAGATAATATTTTTCTGCTTAAAAAGATATACTCTATTTTGAAATATGTATTTAATTATTTTTACAGCAGCCTTCTAAAAAAAAAATTTTAAATAAAAAAAAAAAAAAAAAAATTCTCAAAAATGCCAATCTTAAAAATTTTGATTTTTTTACTGTTAGTCAATACCATTGAGTACTACCTTCACTGTAAAGAACTTCCACTTTTGAGTTTAACAAGTTTTAGAATCATTTCAAGAATTTAGAGAATTTTACAGGAACTGCATGTCAAAAGTTCCAGTAAAAGTCTCTCAATTTTTGTTTATTTGTATCATATGTAGCCTATTACATATCCTAAACAAGTTAGAAATCACACGTCAAACATGGTAAATGAGGTGCATTCATACTATGACTAATTTTATAGATATTTAGATCTTGGTGCAATAAGTATTACACTCTTGTGAAAACTGGCATGAATGCAAAATTTATTATGTTTCTATATATTAAATTTAGTGATATGGAAGTAATATGAATCCATCTTTAAAAGAACATAATCACCAGGGCAACCTAGAATCATTACCTATCATGGGATATGTTTGAGTTAATTACGTGTCATAGGATTTAATAGGATGAATAAAATATTTATGATCTTTATTTCAAAGTTTTAATTTGACTTTCATCACATTTGACAACCTTTTTCACAACATTTGTTGCTTTTTTTTTTTTTTTTTTTGGAAGGTAACATTTTTCTGTTTGAAATGATATATTTTGAAAAAATGTATTCATATTTTCTGATGCAAACTTTTGATTTTTTTTTTAATTAAAAGAAATCAAAAATGCTAATCCTAAATTTACTTATTTATTTTATTTGACAAGTTATCAAAACACATATAAAATTTTGCCTTATATTTTACCAGTTCCTGTATGACAATCACATACTGGTCTCAGGAAATCAAAATCTTAGTCTTGTTTGGCATAGAATTTTATTTCTTAATAAGTATAAGAAACTGACAGCTTTAAAAATAGCTTACAAAAGAAAAAAAAAACATACACTAAAGTTTACAAAATATATGTATAAGTTTCACAACATATTACTTTCAGTGTACTCTGCTTAGAACCGAAATTAGAAATTCATACACTTTATAATTTGTTGAACAGTATTTGTATCTTCCTTTGATATTTAGTGATGCCTTTCTGTTTAACTAATAGGGTCTGGGGCTTCCATAATCCTTAAAACATTGTCAATAGGAACTGAACACTGGTGGTGGTGTTACTGTCTAGCAGGTGGAAATCTATATCCAACAGCCGATCCATGTGGGAGCATAAAGTTAAGGACAATTTCATAAACAACTGATTTCATTTACCTTTTGCAATCCACCACTCACAGTAATATACACAGGCAACAAAAATTCCTTTTTATAAATTGTGAATCTGAATATTTTGCAATTGTTTCAGAGATCTTGGTTGGACAAATGAAATTTCTTCTTGCTTGCTGTTCAAAGTTTGTGCAATTTAGATACTATGATATTAATAGATGAATATACCCATCACTATGAAATTAATATATGATTGTTCATTCTATTAAATTTTATCATACATAATTAAATATCACATGATAGGTAATGATTCTAGGTTGCCCTGGTGATTACGTTCTTTTTAAGATGGATTCATATTACTTCCTTATTACTGAATTTAATATATAGAAACATAATAAATTTTGTATACATGCCAGTTTTCACAAAAGTGTAATACTTATTGCACCAAGATCTAAATATTTATAAAACTAGTCATAGTATAAATGCACCTCATTTACCATGTTTGACGTGTGATTTCTAATTTAAGATATGTAATAGGCTACATATGATACAAATAAACAAAAAATTGAGAGACTTTTATTGGAGCTTTTGATGTGCAGTTCCTGTAAAATTCTCTAAATTCTTGAAATGATTTTAAAACTTGTTAAACTCAAAAGTGGAAGTTCTCCTTTACAGTGAAGGTAGTACTCAATGGTATTGACTAACAGTAAAAAAATCAAAATTTTTGAGACTGGCATTTTTGAGAAAAAAATTATTTTTGATTAAAAAAATTTTTTTTCAGAAGGCTGCTGTAAAAATAATTAAATACATATTTCGAAATAGAGTATGTCTTTTTAAGCAGAAAAATATTATCTTTAAAATAAAATAAACTGCAGCGAGATATCTTGCATCGTTTTAGAAATAGAGCACTTTAAACTTTTTTTCGAAAATCGCAAATGGGAAAAGGTGCTCAGGATGCCATCTTTGGCACCCTGTATCTTGGTCTAGAAATTTTTTTGGGGAAAACCAAAAATTACTGGAAATTTATTTTTTCGTGAATTTTAACATATGTTAAATCAAAGAACTTCTGAGACTATGAAGGTAAGATTTTTACTTTGGCTGCCTGAATTGACATGGACTATGCCACCTATATTTCTTTACCTGAAATGAAAAAAGCATATTTTCAGATACCCTGTGCACTTAACTCAATTTTTTCAATTTTGTCACTTATACCCCTTGGCTTCTAGGGTCCTCATATGTTCTCTAGGGTATACCCTCTGTTGTTTTTATGACTGCATCACTGATGACTAATTGTCAACATAATACAAAAATACTAAACTGTTTTCTGGTCATTTGATTGTTATTACACTGATGAGGGCTAAAACTATTGTTTGCAAATTTAATTGTATGTGTTTTTAATGTAATTTTTTTTTTATTTTGTGTGATAAATTGTTGTATACTTTTTTAATTTTGTATATCTGATGTAACATTGTTTAGTTATTAGGTTAAACAATGTTTTGTTATTTTATGCAAGATTCTTTGAAATGATTCAAATTAAACATTTTGTCATACTCTTCTTCAATTCTTACTAAACATAGCAAAATATCTCGTTGAAACAATACCCTTTTCTATTGTAGTAGTACCTTTTTTAACCTCTTCAGTCCCTGAGTACCCAAATGGGTACATCAGTTTTGTCCCATTTTATTAATGATACTCAAATATAAATGAAATTTCGATATAAAAATAATATGTTTCGAATTCTAAGATTCGAGCTAATGAAAATAAAACAAAAATCTCGCTCAGAAGTCAAACGAGAGAAGAAATAATTCAGTAATAATTAAAAATACTGTAATAATCGCCAGAAGCGAAGAGGTTAAGGACAAATACTTTTCCTCCTTCCTAATGAAGTCCTAGTTTCTGAAGTGTGACATCATCCTTATTATTTCAGGTGAAAAAGTAAAGCATTTCCCCTTTCGATTCCGGGGTCGAACGCTTGAAGACGGAACCAAAGAACTTCTTGAGATGTTTCGTGACAGTTTTACTGCATTGTTTTCACACTTCGAAACAGAATCTGCTGATGAATCATTTCCTTCACTCTCAAACAATCTCATTGATATGATGAAATTGTTTCACAAAGCTACCTACACCGTATGTATTGAAATTTTCCTATGTATTTATTTTTTGAAGAAATCTTGTACCCAGTGTTGCACTCACACTTTTTTTTCTGGAAGGGATTTCTGCTAACTGATTTAAAAGTGTCCGTTATATAATTCATCCTTCACACTAACAAGGAACGTCTCCATACGGGCATACTCAGAAAATTCTGAAAAAATTACAGAATGTTCTTCTCATGTGGATATATATGTTTATAAAAATTTTTTTGGCAGAACCCCGATAGAATGTTCGTAAAAAAATAATGAACTTTTATTTTATTTGGCGATTTATCATCGGTTGGCGACAAAATAAAATTTCAAAAAATACTTTTTTATGTCAAATTCTTTTTAAGGTGAAAATGTTTCATCTTGAACTTGGTTAAAGAAATTTTATTTATATAACATCGGTTTTGTCAGCTTTAGTTTATTTTAACTATATTTTTGTCATAATGTATTTAGAATAAAAATTAACTGTGAAATTTTATGAATTAAAACAAAATTTAAATTAATTAAAATTGTTTTCAATCTCAAAATTAACTGCAATCTAATTGAGCTGTATCTATTCAATTTTGTTGCTATGGAAACAAAAACTTCTCCAATATTGAAATGCATTACTGCAGCATTCTTCATCTGGTTTTTATTTTGTCATACGCTTAAATATATGAAAAAATACTTTTCAATATGAAAGTATTTTTTATATAGAAATTATTTTTAAAATGATGAAATTAAATAACTACAGCAAAAGCAACAGTAATATAAAATACATCTATGTGTTAAACTCCCTCATTGTTCGAATTTAAATTCATTAAATACTATTTACACGTATTCTAAAATTTAATTGAAGAGAAATTTTCAGGTGCATTAAAATCGTTTGCTTTTGGCGAGGGAAAATGCTGCTCGCCAAATCGTGTGACGCTTTTGTCTTTTCGCGCCAAATACTCGAAAGTATTTTATTTTTTTACTGAGTTTCTTATGTAATTCCGCCACTAAATTTGACTGATCCTTTATTACATACATGAATAGTTTAATCAGTATTTTTTTTTCAAAAAAATCTGAGTATGCACAGTATGGAGATCTACCTTGTAAGTTCTGGTAAGACATGTCAATTATAATTGATTTTGAAAATGGGTTCACATGTTATGGGTCATAATTATTCACCCTCGCCACTCCTTGAGTTCAATACTGGGACAGAAATGGAGGAATTTTCAGAAAATCGTGCCAGCCAACAAAATGTAACATATGTTGAAAACTGCTGCGACAAGTTGAAAATTATTATGATAAAATTTACACGACTGCAAAAATAGTTAATACTATTACTAAAATGCATTTTCATTCTTTTTTTTTTTTTTTTTCTATAAAATTAAGAAATTTATTCATATTAGTAAGGATAGAATTTAGAACCTTGTTTACATTAATGTAATTTGAAAGTTGCAAACTATAGTTAACTTGTAAAAAGTTTTTGGCATATCTCTGTAGCAGGTTTGTCTAACCCTTTGTGTATTTTTTAGCACCCTTTTGAAGGTTTTCTGTTACTGACATCTTTTTAAAAATAAAATTCCTCGTAAAAGATGCTTTATTTAAAATGCTTGATATTTGCTTGAGAGAGATTTTTAAAATCTCTGTAAGTGTACTTCAAGTATCCAAAATGAAAATATATTTTAACAATTTAACCATGTGTTATTGTGTTTCTTCATTAATTTATAGTTATTTTTATGAAAAATGTTATGTAAATTGGTAAAAAGCTGTCAATAATTTTTAATATATTAAGACATGAAATGTAAAAAAATGTTTCTCCTTCATGCATGTTTTTTTTTTTTTTTCTTTTTGTTTGGTTGTCTCAGTTGTATATGTTTATTGGGTTTCATTTTCTCTCCCAAACCTTTAAAATTTTAGATATTTTTTTATTTAAAAAAAAAAAAAATTCTATAAAATTGCACAAAATAATTTCCATGAATGAAAGCTGCTTCAGGCTGCTCTTTGAAACCAACGACCATGGATTGGTCTCTAATATGCCTCTCTTTGCTTTTATACTTTTTATAACGGCTTATTTTTGATATAAAATAAATCAGGAGTATTTATTCATCCTAAAAAAAATCCTAACAATAACTCTGGTTACCAATTTATGGTGCAAAAATTCATATTTGACTCAGGTCCAAAAAAGGTTAGTTTTGGCTCAGAGATCCTCTTCATTAAAACCAAAAAGAATGGAAAAAAAAAATATTTTTAAACATAAATCAAAGAATTTAGAAATAATAATGGGAATGATGTAAACTTTGATATGATGATAAAGTCTAAAACACATTTCTTTAAAATTTCTTTTAATTTTCTTCTCCTGAAAATTTTTGAACAATTGAGTATTTACAGCTCTGTTTTTTAGTGCATTATTTTTCTTATAAAAATATCTTTGTACATGTATTTATGTTTTATATTTGGGGAAAAAAAATTTATTTTTATAATAAAGACGAATTTTTACATTGCTTGTAAAAATGTTTTTATGATAAAGTTGGTTCATTTATTTTTTAGGTGCGTTCGTAATTATGTAAATACGTAGCACCTATTGTTGTCGCTCAGTCCGTCCGTCTGTTTGTCCGTCTGTCTGTCCGTCTGTCCGCATATAACAACACAAAAACTACCCAACCGAATCGTTTGAAATTTAAAATACATAATTATAACATAATTTTGTCGAGTCATTTCAAATTTTATGAAAATCGGATGGATAGATCAATTACAGGGACATTCAAAAGGATTCCGTTACATTACGGTCAATAGGGAAAAAAGTTTTAAATGCATTTTAATCGTTTGAAATTTAAAACATATAATTATTGCGTAATTTTGTCGACTCATTTCAAATGTTATGAAAATCGGATGCATAGATCAATTACAAGGACAATCAAAAGGATTCCGTTACATTTCAGTCAATGGGGGAAAAGTTTCAAATGCATTTTAATGATGTTACACTCATTCGAACATAATAGAATTGGCATGAATCTATGAAATATATACTAAAATATGCATTCTGTACAATCTGTGATGCAAAGAATTTTTATTATATTAAATTACAGGGCCGCACAAAAGTATTCCACTAAATAATGTTATACGGGGAAACATGGTTTGGGGCGTGTTTTAATTATATTCAACTATTTCACATTTTATGAATAAGATATACGTCGCTGAGGTGTAATAAAAATTACTTCCTGCATATTTACAGAAACGCAAAGATTTCGACTACTATACTGTATCCGGAGTACGCTCTACTATATCAGCAAGATCTGAATATTTTTAAAACTTCGTTATCGTACGAACGCACCTCATTCGCTACGTTCACGTGCAATTTCCAACTTGTTGTTGCTTGTAAAAGCATTTTTAAATATAAATAAAAAATTTCAAAAGTAATAATGTGATTGAAGTACTAGGTTATTTGATAGAATGATCACGTAAGAAATTAAAAATATTTTTAAATTATTATAAATTTTTTTAATACATAATTACTTTTAGAATTAAATTATTAGTAAGTAAATTTGCTTGTTTTACATATTTTGTGTGTAATTATATTTCATAGTTTTATTGTAAAAATTTGGTGAACTTTTATTCTTCTAAATTGCTTTCTCCGATTATTCTTTTATTTCATAAGTAATGAATTATACATTATATGCAATTATACATCGTATTTAAATACGGTTGCATTTTTTCCTTGAAATTTAGAAACCAATTAAATATTAGTTTTACATACAGATGGCAGCACCTATCGGATTCCCCCAAAGACTCGTACAGTATATAATTAGATTTGCTGCAGTTATGTAGTACATGCGATGATTATTAATACCCAGTTTCTGAGCAGTATCGAAAGTAATGAGTAAGTAATAATTTCTAACGAGTAGCAAGTTCGAAAATAATGATGTCATATGAGTATTCATTTTGTTGTTACTTTTACAGCATTAATCCTAATTATCGAGTAATAGATCACTGAAAAAGAATAAAACAACAAAAAGTTGATAGCTTAATGTTCAATGCATTTTTGTTTCAGCAATGTAATGCATCCAGGAAATTCATGTTTTGAATAAATAAATAGTGGAAGTATTCAACTAAAGAACTGACTACGATAATTATTATAATGATGAATTATAGTATGTAAAAAGAGTTTTTTAAAAAAGCAAGTTTTTATGATATACTTAAAAGCATGAGAAAGTTTTTTGCCTATAAAAAATATTTTACCAAAATAAAAATTGTAAAATGGCACTGAAAGCAATGATAAATAAATTAGACCAGAATGAGAATTGTAAAAAAGAAAATCACTAAACATTATGAAATAATAGAATGTAAAATGTTATACTAATATTAGTAAATCAACGTACCCTTTGTTATATGGAGTTCCATTACCTGTAGTTTATTCTGCCGTGCTGTCTAAATGACAGACCAAAAATTTATGACCAATAAGGTTATCTGAGCGAAAAATCCCAGCCAGCTAGCACCCAGTTAGCTTAACAGGTAAAGCATTAGCCTTGTAAGCAGGGATGGCAAGTTTTTGACAGTGTGTGGTTTTATCTGGTTTAAACCGTCATGTCAAAAACCGCTTGTCAAAAACCCCGTCGGAAACCTCAAACGCTACACTGATCTGTAAAATTTCACATTAAGCTATTGCACATACACAGCATTAGATGTAATATTAAAAATTCTCTATTATTGTATTGCATATTATCATTTTCAAAAAAAATGAAATAAAAAAAGTCATAAATCTGAAAATTTGGCCTGCCTCCCAATTTGCTCTACTTGTAAATACTTCTGCTATCCAAGCCCTCCTAGTTCAGCATCAATTGAGAGAGTATTTTTAACCGACTTCCAAAAAGGAGAGGAGGTTATCAATTCGACGCATATGTATTTTTTTTTTTTTTTTTTATGTATGTTCACCGATTACTCCGAAACTATCCAACCGATTAACTGGTTTTGGTGTTAAATGAAAGAGCTTGCTCTCGAATTGGTATCATTTCCGTTTCATCGAAATTGGTTCAGTACTTTTTTAGTAATTAGGCAAAAACTAATAAAATTAGTGATTTCTTGCAAATCAAAAGTGTTCAATAAGTTCGCTACACGTATCGCAGAAAGCATGGCTGAGCGGTCTAAGGCACCAGCTTTGAGTTCTGGTTCTCGAAAGGAATCGTGGGTTCGAACTCCACTCCTGACATACATGTATGCAATAACCTTTTCCATATTATAATTTTTATATATATATTTTACAAATTAAATACTAATTATGCTATTAAATATTTTGTTTTTAACCGTTAGCGCAGAGTATCAGAGATCTTTTTATCAGTGAGAAGTACTAAAATAAGACTAGTGAAAAGTAACATGATGTTGAAAAGTTCGCCGAATAAATTGCAGAAGGATAGCCGAGTGGTCTAAGGCGTCTGATTTAAGCTCAGGTTTTAGAAAGAAATTGTGGGTTCGAACCCCACTGCTGACATACGTGTATAATATACTGTAATTTTTTTCTGTATTAGAATTTTTTTAACCGACTTAAAAAAAAAGGGAGAGGATATTATCATCAATTCGACGCGCATGTATTTTTTTCTTATGTATTTTCACCGATTACAACGAAACTATCCAACCGATTAAACTAGTTTTTTTGTTAAATGAAAGAGGTTACTCTGGAATTGGTATCATTTCCATTTTATTGAAATTGGTTAAGTACTTTTTTAGTAATTAGGTAAAAACTAATAAAATAAATGATGTCTCGCAAATTAAAAGTAACATGGACCTTGAATAAGTTTGCAAAATACATTCGGGATGGCCGAGCGGTCTAAAGCGATTCATTTAGACTCTGGCTCTCGAAGGAAAGCGTAGGATCGAACCCCACTCCAGACATACGTGTGTACAATAATTTTTCCGTATTATAGCTTTTTATATGTATATTTTACAAATTAAATACTAATAATTACTAACCGACTTCAAAAAATGAGGAGGAGGTTAACAATTCGACGCGTATGTATTTTTGTATGTATGTTCACCGATTACTCCAAAACTATCTATCCGATTTATATGGATTTTGATTTATTGAAAGAGGTTGCTCTTGAATTGGTACACTTCCGTTTCATCAAAGTTGGTTCAGTAATTTTTTAGTAACTAAACAAAAGCTAATATTAATTTGCGAGAAATCACTAATTTTAATTAGTGATTTCTCGCAAATTAATATTGATTGTTGTAACTGTTTTCTTAAATTTTTCTGATAGAAAAAACTAAAAAGTTAAAAATAAACTTTTTTACCAAAAATAGAACCGACTTCAAAAACTACTGCAAAGTAAAAAATAATTTTTTTACAGAATAATTAATAAGAAATTAAACAAACAGCATTGTATTTACCACGCATTTTGTTAGATTTATGTACATTAAATTGATTTTTTGGAGTTGGTGCCAGCAGAGCCAAGTTAAATGCTATTATTTAATATTAGAAACTTAGCTTTAATTTTAAACTTGGCTCGGCTGGCACCGACTCCAAAAAATTAATTTAATGTACATAAATCTAACAAAATGAGTGGTAAATACAATGCTGTTTGTTTAATTTCTTATTAATTATTCTGTAAAAAAATTATTTTTTACTTTGCAGTAGTTTTTGAAGTCGGTTCTATTTTTGGTAAAAAAGTTTATCTAACTTTGACTTCATACACTCTAAACTCAGAAATCGATTGGGTGTAAATAAATGTGCTAAATTGGTTATGTGCTATAGGATGCTGCAGGGTAAAACTGATCTAGATTATTAATTGTACAAAATAATTTTCTTCTGTTTGAACATTCTAAAAAACAAAAATGTTTTATTACATTTAAAATAATTTAACTTTTTTGTAATTACAGTAAAACCTCCATTAACGGTCACCTCCAACAACCGGCCATTTTTTGATAGAACGGAAGGAGTCGTATTGAAATAATATTAGATCAAACCTCCGAATACTGCCATCTCTGAAAACCGGCCGCCGCCAGGGAAATTCACTCTGACACGGCCACTGAAAGAAGCCGAGAGCATTGTAAATTGCGACGTTACTTACACCTATTCATCCAGCGCCGTGCAAAGCGGGTGGTTTCTTAGGACAACGAAATTTAGGAGGCACCAAATTAATATTACCAATGTCATTATTTGGCCTATCACAAGAAAAAGATGGGATAGTGGGTCACAAAAATAAAACTTTTTCCCGGGTGCAATTTTCTCTTTGCATGCCCCTGTGCTCATCATTTATTTATTTTTTTAATTTTGATATTTAATAAAAAAATATATAAATGTTTAAATTTTCAAAATTTATGAGGTTTAATTTGCTTTTTAGAAACTTTCAAATGTGGGTAACATCTTTGAAAAACAATCAAATAACGATCTCAGTGATAGTGAATTAGACGCATTATTTGAAGCAGCAAAAACTACTGTCATAATGCCACATAAATTTATTTCTATTGATAATCATTTACCCATATCAGCCACTTACGAAAGCATACCGGAAATGGTTCAGGATTTGATGAAAGAAGAGGACTCTGAAACTTTAAGTGAGGATGAAATGGAAATTGAAAAAGAAACCAAACTAAAGTCTTATGAAGAAGTCCTCGCAAATGTTCGAGACTTAAATTTTTTGCTCTAAATAAGAACGACGAAGATTTTGTACAATAAAACCACAGATCCTGTCAATTGAAAAAAAAAATTAAGTTCTAAATACAAAATATATGAACCTAACAGGTTTCTTTAATGTGAAAAATAATTAAAAAATTCTACTTTTTTGAAGTATTTTATTGAATTAAATATTTTTGTTTGATTTTTCTGATAATTGAAGCAAAACCTCCATATACCGGTCACCTCTAAAAAGCAGTCACTTTTACTCAGTCCCAATGCTGGCCGCTCTTCGGAGGTTTTACTGTATTAAATTACAATAATTAATGTTAAAAAAAAAATTACTTAAATCATTAAGACTTATTCAATGTTTTGCTCCTGTTCTTAAAATGTTTTAAAGCGCATGACATGTTTTTGATGGTTTAAGCCAGTTTTTGACGGTTTAAACTATTGGACTATTTATTTTATTCCTGCTAAGGCATAAGTTCGGGTTTTTACCTCTAACTAACTTCAATCAGTTTATTTTATCAAACTTCAAAATGAAAGGCAAGTAAAATTGTACTCACCCGATTAATGTATTCTTCTGCGTTGACGTATCCGATCTGAATATTGGAGCGTATTATTCCTTTGGTTATTTTCAGCACTGAGCACTCAATTTTCTGTAATCGTAGGGTAGAATAATTTTCCTTAAAAAAGTGCAGATTTCATTATTAACTCGTTAGCATAAAACACATTGATAAACTTCAAATCACACGAAAAACACATCTATATTTATTTAACCACGTGAGAAAAATCAGAGCATTACTGTTCCACTTAAGAGCTACATGACTATAGTGAAAATTAAAAACGCACACACAATCACAGGATAAAAGCAAATAAAGAATAAAAAATGTTATTTTAGAGTTTTGACAGTTCGAACAATACGAATGTTCGCTGTAATTATTTTTCAAGGTCCTGCTAACAACCACTTAAGTTGATTTACGATGCAATTTAAACTGTCATTTATTTCGCAACACAGGAAATTAATTCCGAATGACGAAATTGTCTATCATAAACCAGTTTTTGACATTTGTCATGTCAAAAACCAGTTTTGGACATCAGAAACCCAACCCTGCTTGTAAGCCAAGTATCTGGGTTCCCGGCCAATTCCCGGCCTGAGCAATTTTTCGCTCAGTTGGAAATATTAAATTTGTTTGGTAAAATGTTATGTTACAAATTCAATTTACTTAGAGTATTTCTATCAGCACTTAAATATTTACAAGGTTTTTTTTCTAACTTCCAGATTCCTGATTAATAATTTTTAAATTATATATATAAAACCCCTCCGTGTATAACAATTCCGGGGTCAACCTATCCACGAGAAAAAGAAACTCATTCACCAATGAAAACGTTTCATAGTCGTAATGGAACATTCTCATTGGTCAGATTTACAGTGGGAGCTGGAAATGACGTCACTACATTTTACTTCGCTTTGAAATCTTTCCACGATTTCAAAAAGTACACTGTTAAAAATTTGACTCATTTGCTGCAGCGGCACTCCACAGCTTTTATAGAATATCTCTTTTATGACCAATGAGAATGCTCCATAACACAGTAAAGTAACCGTTTTCTAGAAAAGTGGTGGAGTGATGCTGTAGAAAATAAGTCAAATTTTTTACAGTGTATATTTAATTAAAACTTTTTATTAAAGGAAAGCGAAGGTGCGTTTTAAATGCAATATTGTTAAAATTTTTATATTCGGGTTGCTTTAATTTTTTTTCTTTACAGCCGTGAATGACTCTTGAGAATTTCAAATCTATAAAAAACATTGTGAAAAGTTTCCTCCGATTTTAAAGGCAATCTATTTTCTGACTAATGAAAGCGTTCCATAGTCGTAATGGAGCATTCTCAATGGTCAGATTTACAGTGGGAGCTGTAAATGACGTCACTACATTTTACTTCGCTTTGAAATCTTTTCACGATTTCAAAAACACTATTTAATTAAAACTTTTTATTTAAGCAAACCGCGGATGCGTTTTAAATTTCATTATAATCCCCACCCCTATCTACCAGATAGTTTTGCTATAGTTTTAAATGCAGATTTCTGTTGAAATTTTCTTTCTTTTTTTTTCTTTTTCTTTTTCTATTTTTTTTTTTTTTTTTTTTTTTTTTTTTTTTTTTGTTAGATTTTTCCCTTTTAAATTTAATCGCTGTATTTATCAAAATTGTTTCAGCCTAAAGTGGCTATGATTGACCACAGTTGTTGTAATTTTTTATCATCCTTTAAAAATGCAAACACGTCATTTTGACGGGCTATCTTCTAGTACAGTAATAAAAGTGTATTTTTAAAAGATATCTATGTTTTTACTTAATTTTTATTTCAAATGATATGAATTTTAGAGACTCAATTTACATACCTTGGGTTAGATGAGCCTAAAAAAGTTTAACTTTTAAAAAATAAGTATTTATCAGATTTAGAAAAATAAAATTACGATCTTAAATATGAAGAAAAACGCAAGAGTCATTTAAGCAGTAATCAGGGAAGTTTAGAGATTTCTTTAGACATATTTAGCTCAACATAGCTTGTGTTTTTTATGTTCTGTGTTGTTTTCCAAGTATGCCATGTTATTTTTTAAGAGCACAGTGCAATCTTTTAAAGGCATTGATGAATTTTACAGAACCAATGATGATTATATTCTGAAATTTCCCAGAATTTTAAACAATCATGAGATGAAAAATTAAGACATTAAAAAAAATCATCCCTTAATGGGTTAATCACATATGAATCGTTTTCTGCAGATATTTACCTCTGGAATGTTTTTTCCTTAAAGGTAAACTCATTTTACTCTGAGTCAATTTTTCATAATTTTATAAGCAGTATTCTATCCAACAGAATTTTAATTTATAATTATTCTTCAATTAATCAAAATACTTCAATTATAGTAATTAAAATCACATGTCAGGTCGGATAAGCTAATTTTTCTACCTGTCGGGTTTTTCTTTCTTTTTTCCAGGGTTGGGTTTCTGACGTCAGAAACTGGTTTTTGACAAGACAAGTGTCAAAAACTGGTTTAAACCGTCAAAAACTGGCTTAAGCCATCAAAAACATGTAATGCGCTTTAAAACATTTTAAGAACAAAAGGGAAAAATTGATTTAAGTAATTTTTTATTTAACATTAATTATTGTAATTTAATAATTTCAAAAATATTAAATTATTTTGCTTGAAATTAAACTTTTGTGTTTTTTAGAATGTTCAAACAGAAGAAAATGATTTTGTACAGTTAATAATATGGATCATTTATCAATTTTACCCCATAGCATCCTATAGTACATAACCAATTTAGCACATTTTTTTTACTCAATTGATGCTGAGCTAACATGGCTTGATAGCAGAAGCATTGCTTGACAAAATTTGCTTTTTTTTTTTTCGTGATCTTCTAACAAAATTTGCATTATTCTTATGATCTTTTACAAAATAAGTGATTTTTCTTTGAATGATTGACAAAATTGATTTTTTTTTCGGCGATCATTCGTTGAAGGTTGCGGTATATTTTGTGTCCAAATTTGCGGATTTATGACAGATTTTTTTTTTTCTTCTCTTCAGAAATGATTGTTTTAATTTTTTGAAAATTTTTTACCAGAATCGCCCATGAAACCAGAGTAAAAGAAAACTGACATACCTTGTATTGTTACATTAAAACAACAACAAAAAACAATTTGCACTTCTCGAAGTTTTTTTTCTAAATCTTAGGTAATGCTGTAAGTTTACAAAAGTAACAGAAAAATTAAAAAGACTGAGTAAAAGGAAAAAATGTGCAGCTCATGTAAGCATTTTCAAAACTTATGTTTTCTTTTTAAAAAGCACAATTTCGCTAAACAAAATTTAAATAAAAATATTACCAGGTTGAAAAATTGTATTTAACAGTAATGCTTTACTATATACCAATTATTAATATACAATCAATAATAGTGAATTTTTAATATTACATCTAATGTTGTATATGTATGACAGATATTTAATGTGAAATTTTACAGATCAATGTAGTATTTGAGGTTTCTGATGAAGTTTTTGAAAAGAGGTTTTTGACATGACGGTTTAAACCATGGTTTAAACTGCACACTGTCAAAAACTTGCCAACCCTGCTTTTTTCCATAATTACGTGTATGATCTTAGATTACTTTCAAGATTTCTTTTTTAAAATTTATGTGTAAATATATTTTTGAATTAAAAAATGCTTGTAAATATTACTATTCATGCTTTTTAAGACTAGCTAAAAACTGGCTATTTTATTGATTATGAATAAATATTTATAGAGGTTTATGAAATTTTGAATTAAAATTTGATTTAAAAAAAAAACTTATTTAGAGAAATTTAAAAAGTGATTGCACGCCACAATCTAATCATGTATGTGCCTGTAAAAGATAAAAAATAGGTAAATTCCTTTGCATAATTTTTGAGCTTATAAACATTAAGTGAACTACTTTGACAGAATTTAATGTTAAATAGCTCTTTAAATAATTCTACATTTTAAACTGTCTACTTCAGCTCATTTATCAAACATATTTTCTACAATGTTACCAGTTTTTTATTAGCCAAGGAAATTAAAATAACACAATAAATTTAATTAAAGCAACTTCAGTGATGGCACTATTATTATTATTATTATTATTATTATTATTTTAGAATGAAATGATACATTTTATGTTCACTTTTTAAAGAGTGGAATTTAACTTATAAACAGTTAATAATTATAATTAAAGGATCGAGGATGAAAAAATAACAGTCTAGTCATAAATTACTTGTTCTCAATTATTTTAGTTCTCCACGTCTATTTTCAATGTTATTCAACCTTTATACCTATTTACAACTGTTTTTTTTTTTTTTTAACTACCTTTATTTTTGCCTTGATCTAAGGTTATCAAATCATAGTTTACCTCTCAAGCTAACATATAGCATTGTCACCTAAAATCCTATAAAACTTTATTTATTTATTGTAAAATAGTTCCTTTTTTATATAGAATTACAGTGGAGCATCGTTTATACGACGCCGAAGGGACTACCGAAAAACGTCGTATAAACGATAACGACATATAATCGATTTTCACTTCCAAAACTAGAATTAATTTTGTTTTCACTTAATTTTATTGTTTAACGTGATGATTTGCATGAATTTTTAAATTAAACAAACCAAAATAAACAAATAATCTTAAAAACGAGGGATATTGTAAGCAATTTAAATATGCGTACCTTTACTTATGTTTCACCGAAAAGTTCCTCATTTGACCGAAAACCTCCTCATTACCTTTCCATTTAAAGTTAAATATTAAAAAAACCCGCGTAGCCAACTAAAAGTCGCCATTACTGATAACCGTTAAAAGGATAGTCTTTTTGAAACTTAAAACAAATCGGGAAAGCTGACCATTTCCAATAAAAGAATGATCCCTCCCAGTGTAATCTGTTACACATAAGTTGATTTTTCAGACTAATTGAACACCAGCCCACATTTTTATAATGTGGAATGCATTTAAACACGCTCTTTGGTGTCATTCATAGCTGCCAACTTCCGCTTGTTTGTAAAATACACAAGAAAAATTAACAAAAATAAATCTATACAAAATCAAAAAATTGACATATAAACGATTTTGGGCATCGTATAAAAGATGTATTTTTACATTAAAATGAATAGGAATGAATCGGGACCTCATTAAAATGTCGTATAAATGTAAATGTCGTATAAGTGATCATCGTATAAACAATGCTTTACTATAAATCATAAAAAGGAGGAAAAAAGACTGCATAAATTTTGCTACTTTTACGTTTCTTGTGGAAATCATGAGATGCAGAGCGAAAAGGTTAATCATTGTTATGGAATCTGTTTCACCATGATGCAATTCTCTTCTATATTCATTGGTTTTCCCGAATAGATGAATCATTTTGCTCTTCTCTTTCCAGGTTGGTTTTATGAAAGATGTTGGTGTTTCGGACGATCGAACACCGGCCATGACTTGGTGGGCCTGCACCTATACCATCCACGCCATGGAATGGCTGCTGAGAGACAAGAAAAAAGCCCTGTTCGGTGCCCTCTCTGCTAGAAATTCTCTCTGTCTCGATGCCATCATTCGCTTTTGTGGGACTAGTCTAACGATATTCGACCACGACCTGATCCGAACGAACTGTATCCGCATCATGCGCTACTTGGTCTTAGGAGACCACCATCTGTCTAGCTCCCAGTGTTGTCTGGACTTGGACGCTTTCTCCGTACTCGCATTTCTCACTCTTTCGATGCCTGTTTTCTTCGAACGTAGCAAGCCGAACTCAAAACAAATCCTGCATCCCTTGGGGACTGACCTCGACAAGCACCTGGTCCATCTGCTCCTAGTTTTCCACTTCGTTCAGGTGATCCTAACGTACCCGTTCCACGAAGAGGAGAGAATGGATACTGACGATATGGACGTGGGTGGTAGTAGTTCGAAAGCTCACAGTGAAGACGTTACTGCACTCCTTTTCTACGAGGAGGTGAGGACTGCTGCGGGATATGATCAGTGGAATCCCGTGCCCTCCGGTCATACCATTGTCCACTGCCTCAAGTCGGGTTCCCTGCCGTTCCTTCGGTGTGCAGCAATTTTCTTTCATGTGCTGACCGATACTCCGCCCCCATCGAGCCTTCAGGACATGAATGACCAGGAGTACGAGAACATTTGTAAATATTTGGGGCTGCCACCCACTCTGGATGAACTGTTGTCGTCTACCTCATTAAAGCATTTGGCTTTAAAGTAAGTTTGTATTTTCTCGACCCACCTGTATGTTTCTCGTCTTAGTTTAAGCCTTTCAGGGCTAGTGTACTATTAATAGTACATTTCTTTAAATGGAGAGTATTATTTTGTTTTAAGAAATACTGTTGCTACTATTAACATGCAATAATATTGGTATATGTCTATGATTTTACTATATGACTTCATTTATGCTTAGGCATTATATATATAAAATCCCTCCGTGTATAACAATTCTGGGTTCAACCCATCCACGAGAAAAGGGAACTTATTGTGACCAATGACAAATTCTATTGTGAAAAGTTACCTCTGATTTAAAAGGCTATCAATTTCTGACCAATGAAAGCGTTCCATAGTCGTAATGGAGCGTTCTCATTGGTCAGATTTGCATTGGGAGCTGTAAATGATGTCACTACATTTGACTGTGCTTTGAAATCGTTTCACGATTTCAAACAATTTTCACTGTTAAGTTTGACCCTTTTTCTGCATTGTCACTCCTGAGCTTTTATAGAATATCCCTATTTTGACCTATGAGAGTGCTCAATAATACGATGAAGTAATTACTTTCTATAAAAACTGTGGAATTACGATGCAGCAAAATGGTCAAATTTTTAAGAGTGTTTAATTAATTTTTTTTATTTAAGGAAAGCGAAGGTGCTTTTTAAATACAATATTGTTAGAATTTTTAGATTTGGGTTGCTTTATTTATTTATTTATTTATTTATTTATTTTGTTGTTGTTGTTGTTGTTGTTACAGCCATGAATGACTATTGTCACATCACGAACTGGCGAGTGATTGTTTACTCTTCACTGTTGACATTTATTTTCGATCTTATAAAGTGTTTTCTTTTAAGTATTAGCTAATGAAGTAAAATAGTTAATTCACAAATGTTCTAAAATAGCATTATTAGTGCAGGTTTTGCAATATTAGTGCATTATTCGTGCATGTTTAATTTGCATGTTTTTTTTTTTTTTTTTTTTTTTTTTTTTTTGTGAAATAGCTACTCTAATTTTGTGAGTGAAATTCATTAGCTGCATAACGCCATTATTTTACCCATTCAATTAATAATTTGGCTATCCTTGCATATTCGTCTGGAAATGACCAAAATGGGAAAAAAATTTATACATTTTGATATTTTTAATATATATTCTCAGTATTTTTATATATTTTTTGGCTGTAGTTTCACAATATATTCTTTTATAATTGATTTTTTGCCTTTTTTTTTATTCTTTTAAAATTTATGTATTTACCATGTGTTCATTACAATCCCTCCCATCCACCAGATAGTTTTGTTATACTTTTAAATGCAGATTTCTGTTGAAATTTTCTTTTTTTTTTTTTCTCCCCCTTTTTTTGTATGTTTAAACGTATTTTTCAAAATTGTCTAAGCCTAAAAAGGCTATGATTGACCACAGTTGTTCTAATTTTTTATCATCCTTTTAAAAATGCAAATACGTCATTTTGACGGGCTATCTTCTAGTTTAGTAATATTAATAATAATTATTATTTACTTAATTCTCTTTGCGTCATTTGCTATTCTTTTATTTTAAACACATATTTCATTCTTTAAAATTTAAATAAAAGTTATTTTCCTAAAAGAGTCATGTGTAATAAAGCACAAAAAAGATTAGAAAGCTGTAATATAAGTTAAATCTTGTTGTAATACAATATTTTCTAAATATCTCTAAAAATTCTTCCTTAGCCTATTGTCATATAAATTTGAATTGAATAGTACAAAAAAACATTTATCTTTCAGACAAAGAAATATTCATTAAGTACTCATTAATCTATTTGGATAGCTAATGTTAATGTTATTACTGTAAAAGTAATTCTTTTCTAAAAAATGGAAAAAAAAAAAAAAAAAAATTGGACCCAAAGTGTTAAGGGAAGACAGGACTGGATGTAATCCTATGGGAAATATGCAAGCTTTAAAGGCCCATTTCCTTGTAAACTACCTGAATGATTTTGATTAAATTTGGAATAGATATTCACTAAATTATGTTCGAATGCTATGGCAGTTATTTTCTGTAACTAAGCCTTTTTATTTTAGAACAATGGCAATTTTTCAGAAATGGTTTTTTCTGAAACTAATTAGCCTTTTTTTAAACTTTCTGCCACATATATGATGTTATGCTCTACCATGAAAAATTTGTTTATTGAAATCTTTCGAGTACTTTAGGTGCGAATGGAGTTTTTAGCTGAGAAGTATAATTTTTTGGAGAGCTAAAAATTTTAGACACAGGTCCTTTTTTTGCATGTTTTTATCTAACACAGGAACTGGAGTTTATATAAACACTTGTATAAAATTTAGTTACATAGAATAAATGAGTGTAAAATGTTAGAGTAATATTAATGCGAGTAGACATGGTCCCAGTTATTTCTTGTCTGCTCTTTAACAGAATCTAAATTGGTAAAACTGTAATCTTAATAGTAGAGTATTTCTTGTGCATTCATATGTACAGGGATCGATTTAGAAAAAGAAAGTTGCATAGCAGTAACTGCTATACAAAGTCAGTTTTGAATAGCAGTTAGACACTTTTGTATAGCAAGTAAAAAATAGCTAACAGAACTTTTAAATCTTGAAAATTTACATTTTTTTTCTTTTTTTTTTAAGCAATATAAAGTAAAAAGATCGTAACAGTGAGTGTTCATTTTAGAACTACTACAACACGCATGTCAAACTTCTATGAGCAATCGCCGTGATTAGCGAGTACCAGTGATTCAGTAATCAATCACAGCGTCAGGGCGGGAACAAATCATGTGTTTACTGGGAAAACTGCACCCAGCAATGGCGTCTCACTGTACTTCCATTATAAATAAATACTTGGGGAGAGTGAAAACACAACGTATGTTGTGTAAATTTTAACTTTAAGTGTACATGGCATAACAAAGGGTGTGGGAAATATGCATCGCAATGATTGCGATTTAATGCATTTCTTGGATAGCATTTTAGTTAAATTTGAATTGCAAATTGCGATGCGATACCGCTTAAATCGAACCCTGCATATGTATTTATATTATGTGAATGAGTCAGTGTTGTTTTGTCTCTAGAGTGTCTATGACAGAATGATACTTAAAAGCTTGTCACTTGAACTGAATAACAAGATCTATTTTAAGATAAATTGTCACTAAAATAAAATGGGTACTACTTGGTTATCCCATCAACCATTTTTGGCAAATTATATACCAAATTATACAAATTGACATAATTTTTATTTAAAAACGAAAGAGCAAATAAATTAGTAAAGCCTATTAAAAATCACTTGATGACATAACAAACACATGTAATGTGTTTAATGTCACATTCACTTTGAATGTCAAGTGAATGTGACATTTACAACCATCCATTATTGGCATTTAATCTTATAAATAGTATGATTCGAAAGGTTGTAAAAATATTTCCCTGAATAATTTGCAGCACTGAAGCATATCCACCTCCAAAGTAGTCATCTTGAGCGATGATAAACTTCTGCCAGCGTTCGTAAAACTTATGGAAGCATTGCTAGAAGCTATTTCTTGCAACCCCTTTATAAGGAATCATGCAATGTTGTTTTCACTGCATCTGATGACTAAAAACGGCATTCCTGTAAATGTTTTTAAATTGGTGGGACCAGGTAAAAATCACACGGGATTATGTCCAGCTGATAGGGGAGATATGGAAGTACACTAGTGGGAGTTTTGACGTGTTATTGTTTTAACAATTGTTATTGATGTGCTGGTGCGTTCTGAAGAAGAAAGTACCAGTGTCTGATCTCGGCGAAGGTTTTCTAATTTGTTTATTGTATTCGATAGGTTCTCAGTCCTCTTTAAAACATCGATGCCATTCATAAACCTTGTGTCTCACCATGGTAGATTCATCGTACACCTTTTTTAGCATTTTGGTCTCCATTGGTGTTTTACCTAATCGTTGACAGAATTTAATGCTGTTCAAGAAAAGCCATCTTTCTTTACATTGCAGAGCAAAGATAATTAACTTCGAAAGATAACAGCTGCACATGTGATTTGATCACATGATATGGATTAAACCAACATGAGCTAGTAGGGAAGGGTTTGGAGAGTACATTTCAGGTGATTTTACTTTAGGCACTTGCTTTCGTTGTCAAGAATGGCTGCATTCCCCGAATTTATGAATCCTACTACATATACTGGTGATACTTTTTTGGTTGACAGGAAATAAAGTACAGTCGAACTTCGTTAACATGAACCTCTAGGGGAATCAATTTTGTTCATGTTAACAGTAATTCATGTTATCAGTAATCAAATCTTTGTATTCGTCTTTATAGGGGACTGTGAAAACAATTCATGTTAAAAGTAATTCATACTAAGCGTTCATATTAACGAGGTTTGACTTTAGTACCATAAAATCATTCAGGTTGTTTATATAAAATAGTAGGTGTGGATAGTTTTTTTAAAAAAAAATTCTTGCTAATCACTATGTCTTATGAACCTTTATTATTTTTTAACAGAGTTTATTTCTTAAATTATTTTGACCTAAACAAATACTGGGTGAAATGTAGTTTACTCTCCTTCGCCAAGGCGACTTTTTTTTTTAGCGATAAATGTTTCAATATGGCAACCCTGCATTTTCATTTTCTCCTCTCGGATCTTCAATATGTCAACCCTAAGGAGTGCTCCGGTTACCGATTTCTAAGCCGTTTCTGATTGGACACTCCTTTTTGTTAAATGTTTTCTGATTGGACGAAAGATGAGAACTTGAAAGAGAGCTATTTCTAAGCCGTTTCTGATTGGATGCTCCTTTTTGTCTTGAAAGAGAGCTTTTAAATTTTTGAATATCGTTATTCCCGCTTAGAAATTGCTTCCTGTAGCATTGTTTTTGGGAATTGTGTCTTGCATTCAACAAGTCAGTTTATTTATGAGACAATTTCACCCTGATATGATTGACAAGTCAATCAGTTTATTTATGAGACAATTTCACCCTGATATGATTGACAAGTCAATCCGGAGCAAAACAAGAATATCTGGAGCAATTTAATCCGGAGCAAAACAGCAGCTCCGGGTAAGTAAAAATTTCCCTTTTTTTTGTCTTTAGATTTGTATTTTATGTGCTTTTTGTTTATTTTGATTGCCGCCATCTTGGAAAGTGCGTTTTTGCGTAGTGTCTCTTGGGCCCGCCACACACTAGTGAAACATTGAACGAAAAAAACGTGCAACATGAGACAATTTCACCCCGATATCAAAGAAAAAACCGGTTTGACTGCGTCATATTGCACGATTTTTGACGCATGTCTCTGTGGTGTGTGGCGGGCCTTGGAGCAAGAAACTCTGGGAGACAAGACGCAAAAACATGCCAATTTGGCGATTTTTGAAAATCGCACCAAGAAGGAGAGTAACCTGCATTCGCACCCAAATACTTTAAAACTATTTGTGACTGAAACTGTTTCAATGTAGTAGAGTATTAGAATTTGTTTCCTTAATCTTTTTATAAATCTGTTTAATTGACATTGCATTTTAACATATATTCAATTGTACTTGCATATAATGACATCTTTAAAAAAAATGCTTTATATATGCTTTATTTATCTTTATCAAAATGAATTTGATACCCTATGTTTGAAATTTTAAATCCCCTCTCCCATTTTTTTTCTTTTTAAAATTTGTTTTACAATTTATGTGAAGATATATTAAATTTATGTGGAAGATATATTATTTATAGAACTTACTTATTTATTAAAGATACATACATATATATTAAGACAGATTTGAACACAATACAAAATAATAACTCAAAAGGAGTGAAAAATTAGCCAGAAAATTCTCACTCTTGTTGAGTTATTGTATTAATTGTGTTCAAGTCTGTCAATATATGTGTATGTACCTTTTTAATAAATAAATGAATTTAGACATTAGTTTATGTATGTTTTATTATTATTTATTTGTGACCTCACAAAAATACCTTACATAATTAAGATAATATATATATTAAATTATTATTGAATTGGCATTCATGACTGTTTCTGAAATGGATTTTACTATTTGGAATGATGAAAAAGCAGCAAAGAAAATTTTTCAGGACTTCAAATTTATACATAATAAAGTCGTTCCCTCTCACGATACATTTACAGTTTCATAACTACAGTTTAAATTAATTTTATTCAGGGATGCCACTTTTCCGCCAAATGGCGGATTTCCGCTTTTTTTTTAATTTTTAAGAATTTGCGATTTTTGTTAAGCGATCACGAAACAAAATAACGATTTTCATCAAACGATCGCGAAATAAAACAGGAATTTTTGTGAAACGATTGCGAAATCATACAGCTTTTTTCGTTAAAAGGTCGCGAAATATAACAGTGATTTTTGTCAAAAGATCGCAAAATAAAACGGCTTATACCCGTGATATAAAACCGCAATTTTCATCAAACGATTGTGAAACGAAAAGGTTATTTCAGTGAAACGATCGCGATGTAAAATGGCGATTTGCACCAAACAATCGCGAAATAAAACGCCGATTTTCGTTAAACGATCGCAATGTGAAACGACGATTTTTTTCACACAATTATTATGTGAAAAGGCGATTTGCATCAAACGATCATGATGTAAAACGGCGATTTGTATGAAACGATCGCAAAATAAAACAGCTATTTTTGTCAAATAAAAAAAAAAAGTTTAAAAAAATCACGGGAAAAAAAAAAAAAAACTTGCTATTTATTCCTGAAATAATCATCGAATCTATTCCTGGGTTACTTAAATTGATTTAAAATGATACAATACCTAAAATTCCTCACTGAATCTGTTGCTAGGTTACCTTAATTGATGTAAAATACTGTGAACTAAAGAAAAATCATTTTTATTTACTCTTATAAATTAAAAGTTTACATAAAAAATTGTTTTTTTAGTTTATTATAAAACAATATAGTTTACAAAATTCACGCATAAATGATGTAAAAAATCTCGTAAATTTTACCTTACGCATAATTTCCTCTTTTTTGCAATTTTCTGAGTGGCATCCCTGTTTATTACTTTATTGCCGAAACGTCAGTGAAAGCTTACTTTGGAGACACGAAATTTTTTTGTGTCTGTCTGTCAGTCTGTCTGTTCTGCGATAATTTCCGTAAAAAGCATCCGATTGGCTTGAAATTAAGTGGGTATGTTAGTGAGGCACTGGGATTAAGCTGTATAGTTTTTTGTAAGATTTGATTCATTCGTTCGGAAAATATAGAATATTTTATTTTGTGCAATAATGCTTTTCTATGGCAAATCCGATGATTTTTAATTTTTTTTTTTCTTGAGAGAAAATGTCACATTTCATTAATGGAATTCGATGATAAGGGGATACTGAAATTTACCGGTTAAATTATTCATATTGTTTTGAAATTTTGTCTACACATTTGTCAGATTTTTTAAAATTATTACTGTAAATTTTGGAGATTTTTTATAAATGTGTTCCAATAATATAAATTAATTTGTTTTAGAGATTTACTTATTTCAAATGTATTTATTTCATTTTCTTTATTTTCTTTTAATGGTTGCTAAGCAACCATTCATCATAATCCTTATTTTTATAATGCTATAAATTTGAATGCGTGTACGAAAATTTAAATGAAGTCAACATCAAAACTGATGAATTAATGTGTTTGTATCTTTGTGTATAACTACAATATAGTCCAGAAAAGAACACAGGCTATGTTTTATTAATTTTATTCACATATTCTCCTTAATAATTCAAAATTTCCTTCTTTTTCATGAAGAATTAATAGCGATTTTTTAGATAAAATTTAACCAATTTCCTTTATCGTTGCCAAAAAAAAAATCAAAATATGGAATAATTTTTCAACGGCAATAAGTTTTAATTGAGCAATTTCCATTCGAAAAATTAAACTAAGAAAAAATAAATATGACGTCAGAATAAAAATAAATATAGTACTTTGTTAAATATTAAACACGGAAATTTGTTTCGTTAATAAGAAATTTTCTGACAAAAATGGGGGCATAATTAGAAGTAAAAGAAATAAAAAATAATTATATTTTTAACAATTATTTCACCTGATAAAATTTGACGTCATAATTGAAATAAAACAGGTATTTTATAGTAGTCGTAAAAAATATTAGAAACATGGATAGCAATAACTCATGAATAATGAAGCATTGCCGAAACTTCAGTGAAGGCTTATTTTGGCAACACAAAATTTATTGTTTTCCGCCTGTCAGTCTGTTCTGTCTGTCTGTCTGTCTGTTCGCGATAACTGCCACAAAATGCAGTCAAAACTTCTTTTTTTCGGAAACAAAATTGTAAAACCCTAGATTACTGAGTTTACACTTTCAAAAGTTCCTGATACATCAGATTTAGGTATTTGTGGTGGACAGGTATGTAGAAGTATGAGGATAATGAAAAATGCTTATTAAAACTGTTACTTATCTTTATAAATCAAAATGTATAAAGAAATGCAAGATATACGATAACCATTAGCAAATTGATAGAAAGTTACAAATTTAAGTTTAATGAGACTATGGGGGGTTCAGGGGGGCTCCGCCCCCCTGAAGAAATCTACTATGTTATAATAAAAAAACAAAAATAATAGATCATGAAAATTTCAGAATATCCTAACATAACTAAATCTTTAATTGAACGCTTTTGATGGCTAAAAACTTCTTATTCTTATTTTATTCTTATAAATAATTACGTAATTTGAAAATTTTAAATTACAGTTTCCAGAAAGTTGATTATTACCCAAAGTGTGTTTTAAAAAAAATGATGTGCAAAGATGACGTTGAGGCTCCTGATCTGCAGATTTACTAGTTGTATGATATTTATATTATATTTGAGCATATATTTATATTGATTTAATAAAGCAACTCGTCAAAGAATTTCATTTTAAAATATTAGATTTTTTGGTACTGCTTGATTATCCCATCGACCAAAATACTATTGCCAAACTATAAGATTAAATGTTAATAATGGATGATTGTAAATGCACATTAATTTGGTATTAAACATGTTATTTGTGTCATTATGTGCTTTATAATTTGATGTTTAATTTGCATTTTTAACGTTTTACTAATTTGTTTGTTCCTTTATTATTTTCTATAAAAAGTGTGTCAATTTATCCAATATGATGAATAGATTGGCGATTTGCATAATTTAGAAAAATTGGTTGACAAGATAATAAAGTTAGTGTTGATTCTAAGCCGTTTTAGCTTGGTGCAATGCCCACCAGGTTTTTTTTTTTTCTTTTATGGCGATTTTGTGAGTCCAACAGCTCATTTTAACCCAGGGACGATTGTGTTCCGAATGTACCCCAGATTTCAGTGGTTTTTTATCAATTCTCCTGGTTTATAATATTGTTATGTTTATTAAAAAAGTTGGACATTAAAAAAAGATTTCAAATTTCAAAAAATCGTGAGAAAAATGCAAGTTTTGTCTAAGAATAATAGAAAAACATGAATTTCTTTAAAGAATTGCAGGGGAAAGGAGAGACTTTAATTTCATTAAAAAAAATTGTAAAACAAGATAAATTTCATCAAAAATCCCGAAAAAAAAAAAAAACTGACGTCAAACGTCAATAAATTTCAAACAAACGAACAATTTCATCAAATAAGCGCAAAAGAATTGCAAATTTCCTGAAAAGATCACGACGAAACCTGCAAATTTCATCAAAAATCGTGGGAAAAAATGACAAATTTCATAAAAAAGCCACAAATTTTGTCAAAAGATTGTAAAAAGAAAAAGAAAAAAAAAAATTACTACTGAATTGGAATTTTTTGTTTGAAAAGGTGTTTTGCTGCTTAAAGAAACTGATTTTGTTGCTACAATTTTTATCTTTTGCTTTTTTTCAAAAAATGTTTCTTCTGCTCCACGAATTTCTGACTTTTTTCTGACATTCTACTATTGAATTTCACTTTTTTTTCCCATGACCAATTGGGGAGTTTTGCAAAATTTTTCTTGTACCAGCAAGCAAATTTTGCAGCAGCTTCTTGCGACGGATCGCAGAAAATCATACATTTTTTTCTGCTACTTCTTGACGAATTTCACATATTTTTGAGACCATTTGACAAATTTCATGATATTTTCTTTATACTAATTTGTAAATTTTTTCACCTTTTCATGCAAACGATTGATAACACATTTTATTCTGCGATCAATGAACTAATTTCGCATTTCACTTGTGACAGATAGGTGAATTTTGCGAAATTTCTTTCTGTCAGTTGGTAAAATTTGTCATACTTTTGCAATCAATTGGCCAAATCTGAGATTTTTTTTCTATGATTAATCAACATTTTTTTACAATCTATTGACAAATTTCACATTTTTCACCTGTGACCAATTACAAAATTTTGTGTTATTTTTGTCATACCAATACACACATTTTTTGCAGCCTGATCTTGAGACCAGGGATGGGAATTTTCCGCTTTTTGGCGGATTTCCGCTTTTTTGTTATTTTAAGAAATTCCGCTTTTTTCCCGAAATTTCGCGGATTTCCGCTTTTTTGTTATTTTGATAAGTTTCAGATTTTTCCGCAAAAAAATTCCGCTTTTTCCGCGAATTTCAGAAGTATGTAACAGGGACGCCGCGGACGCGTTATAGCGCGGAAAATACGCAAAAAATCGGCGACAGGACGCAAAAAAATTGAGCTTACGCGTCCCGCGGAACGTGTAATTTTCGTCAAAGAATCCGAAAAAATGTCAACTTTCGTTAAAAAATCGCGAAATAACGAATAATTCCCGGCAAATTCCGTCAAAAAGTTCATAAAAAAATGACTACTTTTGTTACAAAATCCCGAAAAAAAGTCAATTTCCTCAAAAAATCGCGAAAAAATGACAATTTCGCCCAAAAATCGTGTTAAAACGGCAAAATTTGTTGAAATATTCGCGAGAAACGGTAAATTTTAACGAAAAAATGTGATAAAACGGTAACTTTCTTCTAAAGATCGCGAAAAACCAGAACATTTCGTCAAAAGATCGCGAAAAAACGGCACATTTCGTCCACGAATCGCAAAAAGGCGAATTTCATTAAAAAATCGTGAAATACCGAATAATTTCCGGCAAATTTCGTCAAAAGATTCGCGAAAAAATGGTTAATTTTGTTACAAAATCTCGAAAAAAAAAGGGGCTGATTTCCTCCAAAAATCGCGAAAAATGACAAATTTCGTCCAAAAATCGCGAAAAAATGACAAATTTCGTCCAAAAATCGCG
This sequence comes from Maratus speculifer, assembly GCA_964019185.1. Lineage (NCBI taxonomy): Eukaryota > Metazoa > Arthropoda > Arachnida > Araneae > Salticidae > Maratus > Maratus speculifer. The sequence continues at coordinate 8,713,643 of CAXHSM010000001.1, forward strand.
AAAAAATGACAAATTTCGTCCAAAAATCGCGATAAAACGGCAAATTTTGTCAAAAAAATTCGCGAAAAACGGCAATTATCGTCCAAAAATCGTGATAAAACGGCACATTTCGTCAAAAGATCGCGAAAAAATGGCACATTTCGTCAAAAGATCGCAAAAAAACGGCAAATTTCGTGAAAAAATCGCTTTAAAACGCAATTTTTGTCAAAGGGGCAAGAGAAGAAAGTTAATGTAACAGAGAAAGATAGCTACAAAAATAAAAAATCTAATTTCAAAATTAAAAACTGCAAAATAAATTGTGTATCAAACAAAAGTTCAGAATCAACTAAAAATGTACAAAACAGTGAACAAAATTGCATGTCAACTGTAAAATCTGAAGAAGAAAATACTGTTCACCCAATTCAGGTGCCAGAAACTGCTTTAAAAAGATCTGTGAATAAAGAAACAAGTTCCAAAGGAAGTCAGAACTGAAGATAACTGCATGTCAACTCTAAAATCTACTGAATTTAAAGCAGAAAATACTGTTCATTCAATTTAAGGGCCAGGAACTTCTTTAAAAAGATCTGTGAATGAAGAAGCAAGTTCCCAAGAAACAAAAAAGAGTCAAAATTCCAAGATAAGGAAATTTGTAGGAATGAAAAATCAGTTCTGAAAACAAAATGCGACAAAAGGAATTGTGGCTATAAAAAATCTGTTCTGAAAATAAAAAGTGTGAAAAAGTATAAATGTGTGTCAATCAAAGATTTGTTTGCTAACCAAAAGCAAAAGTTGTAAGTGGAATATAAATTAAAATAGTAATTTTAGAATTTTTTATCCAATTCTCTTTGTTTGTTATTTCATGAGTAATTAATCTTTATTCCAGGGTATGTCTTATGAATTTTTTCCATAAGGTCCAAAACTAGTTATTTTAAGAATAGAAAAGCTGCCTTAGCTTTATTGAAGTAGTGGGAGGGGAGGGTTGGAGAGGGCAGCATTTATGGTATTGGGAATAGATATAAATTTTTTGTGATAAGGGGGGGAAGGAGAAAATGAGAATTTGTAATTTAGATATTGCCACTCCTGTAATGTAATATACAGGCTGGTGTGCTTGTCTTCATTTGCTTGGAAATCAAGGCCTGCTTTTGTTCTTTGAATTATCTTTCATAGACAAAATGTGGTGCAATTTTTCATTCGCACGTTTGATCGAAATGTGGTGCAATTTTTTATTCGTGCATGTGAATACAATGTGGTGCAATTTTTCGTTCACGCATATTTTCAGTCTTTTTGCTTTTTTGCAGTTCCCATCCCTGCTTGAGACTTAATAGAGAAAAATGTGAATTTGTCACTACTGGTCAATGAATTTCAGTTTATGACAATCGACTGATGAGTTTTGCAATTTTTTTAACTGCAACTGATTTCTTTCCTTGTATTGTAGGCAACTGATTGGCAAATTGACTGATTGACAAATTTCTGATTTTTTTTTTCAACAATCTACTGACAAATTTCACGTTTTTGCTTGTAACCGATTATAAAATTTTGCGATATTTTTGTTACATTCATAAGCACAGCGTTGTGGCCTGATCTTGAGACTGAATCAAGTAAAAAATTAGTCTTTCCATTACTAATCAATGAATTTGTAAATAATGAGTGTTGCAATTTTTAAAAACTGCGACTGATTTCTTTCGTTGTACCATAGGCAATTTTTGAGTCTTTTTTGCAACCAATTAAAGAAAATCATGTTTTGTTTATTTTTATTTTCCACAATTTCTTTCGGGGATGCACTGATGAATTTCGTGGTTTCTTTTACCTGCAACTGATTGGTGAAAATCACGGATTTTTTTTATTCCTCAACTGTTCAAATTTTGTATGATTTTCCACTACATGCTGAAGAATCTCCCGATTTGTTCTGCATGATTGACTGATGAATTGAGCAAGTTTTTCTTGTAATCAATTGTTGAATTTTGCATTCTTTTTAAAGAGCAATTAAAGAATTTTGAACCCCCCCCCTCCTGCTCTGGCTTTTGAGGAATTAATTTTGCAGTTTTTCATTCTATTAATGGTGAATTTTCTTGAAAATGAGAATTTGAAATCTTCTGCAGTGTATATTACACTTTCAAGCATACTTTGCTTAGGTGCTTCCTACTGGTGTGGTAAAAGAATAAATTTAGTAATATTTCTAAACACATTCTTCATAAAAAAATACAATTAATGTTTTTATGAAGAATATGCTTTTAGAAATATTGTTAAATTTATTCTTTTATTATGCCAGTATGAAGTACTACTTTTATCAATAAAAAGTAAATGCAACTCTTTTACAAAGCAACTACAACTGTAGTTTTATATGATAAATTAAAACATTTTTTAATAATTTATTTAAGACTCTTTAACAGTTTAAAAAAAAAACACTGACTTGTGTGAAAAACCCCATTTTTAATGAAATAATGTCTGATGAAAATCGATAAATAGGTAAATGTTATTATTTTTTAAATGTGTAATTTCCCACAAATATTATGCTTAGCAACTATGGTGTTGGTATAGTAGAAAATACCTCATTGGTTACACACTTATTTACATTTAATATATATACATATATACACACACACACATATATATATATATATATATTTCAGGCATGAAAGAATTTCTCCTAAAGGAGAAATTCCAACTATTTTTAAGCAATTTTGAACATTCTCTGGATTGATGCGAAAATGTAAAGAAATTTTTAGAAGGATAATAGGAGGGGAGAGGGTGCCTAATCTGACGTTTTGTCTTTTCAAACATTTTAAGTTTGTTCTTGCATTGTTTTACAAAAGAGTCATAAAATGAAAAGTGAGCTCATATCATATAAGCATCTGAAAGTCGTGTAAATAAGGTTGTTAAAAGTGAAAGTTTTTTTTTTGGGGGGGGGGGGGGAGGGGGGGGAATGTACTATGTATACAATACTTTTGCAGGCATGCAAGAGTTCATCCTAAAGGAGGAATTGCACCTTTTTTTAAAGCAATTTTGTACAAAAGGTTCGTCCTAAAAAAGGAATTCAACCTTATTTTAAGCAATTTTGTACATTTTCTGCATTGATGCAAATACATTTTTGGACATCCATCCAAAAATTTATTTGCATAGGTAGGGGTTGCTTGGAAAGTTTAATAATTGGACATTTTGTCTATTCAAACCTTTAGATTCTTGAATTGTTGTGCAATAGAGACATAAAATGAAAGACAAGCTAATATCATATAAGCATCTGAAAATTGTGTAAATGTAATTGTTAAAAGTCTCTTTAAATAATGATTTTTTTTTTCTCTTAAGATTTTGAAAATTTAAAAGAAATTTCTTTTTGAAATAGAATATTTTGTACTATTTATACAATACTTTTGGGTAATTTCTGGGATACCATTTTCAAGATGTACAGTAGACTCCCTCAAATCTGCACTCCTAAAATCCACAACTCTCTAAATTCCGCACATATTTTACGGATGTAAACAATGAAACATTCAGTTCAGATGTAGGTGCAAAAAATTGATGTTTTCAGTTTTATATCAATTCCATACATTTTTTAATTTATAATTTTTGTTAAGGTTATTGAATTCATGTGTTTTCATGAAGAAAGAACAATTTATTTCTGAAAAAATAAAGATATTGCTAATATCATTGGTAATCACAATCTTACCAAATATATTTATGTATTAATCAAGCTTTTTTAGTTATTAAGTCTAGCTAAACCTGAAATAAAGTTTCATTATTTTATGATCCTGATGTCAATTAGTAATGTACCTTTATGAGGCAAGTTTCATTGAATAATTTAGGAAAAACACATTTCCTCTTTTCTAATGAATATTTAATTGTACATATTATTAACTTTACCTTTCCTTTTAGTATTTTAATCATTTTAAAAAAATCTAAATTTTTATTATTTTAGTTTATTACTTTTTTTAATATTTTAGTATATTGTATGCATTCATTATACTTTTGATTTCATTATTAGTTACATTGAAATTATTTTTTAAAACTGTAAACAAAGCAATGACCAGAAATCCGCAAAATTCTAAAACCTGCAAAACCTCTGGTCTCAAGCTGTGCGGATTTGAGGGAGTCTACTGTATTTCTGAAGCAAAGATCTTTAACAGGGAGACTGTTAAATCCCCTTCCCTTCTTTTCAATAATACCAGTTGAACCATTTAGGATAATATTTGTTTTAGAAAATTAATGACTGTACATAAGTTGATCACTGATATTTGGATTTACACTTTTTGCATTGTTAATACTTTCTAAGTAAATAAATAAATGAAAATAGCAATTATGCATCAGTTACATTTAATTTTATTATATAGGTATCTGTTAAAATGATACTTTAATTATAAGAGTTTGGCACCACTGCGTAGATGAAAAAAATTTCCACTTTTTTTCCTCATTTCCCACTTTCAGGCCTGATTATTTAAAATTGCTTCTTTTTAGCTCACAGGCTATCATAGCCTGAGAGCTTGTGTGCCCGCCCGTTATGTATGTATGTTCGTTCGTGCGTAATGCGATAACTCATGATAAAAATGTCCGATCCACTTGAAATTTTGTATATAGGTATATCCTGACAAGGCGCTTCCCTGATTAGTTTTTGGAGGTCATTCGATATGTATAAGAGGTGGAATGGGGGCTCATGCCCCTCCCCTTAATTGATATAAATGGTTTTTAAAGCAGAATTAAGTTTTCGTTCAAAATTTAGATCAGGATCATTCTGATGAGGCGATTCCGTGACTGTTATTAGGTGTTCATTGACTAAATATAAATAGGGGGAACAGGGGTTCTAATGCCCCCCCCCCCTTTTAATTTATATAGTAAATGGGTTTTTCAAGCAGAATTTTCAGATTTCGTTCAAATCTCTGAATAGTTTTGGAAGTTTAATGGTTAAGTATAAAAGAGGGGGATAACTCCTTTTAAATTATATAAATGCTAAATGGGTTTTTATTAAGAATTATCTCATTTGCTCTGAATTTTGGATATAGATTTTTTATATGATAAAGCATGTCTTTGATAGTTTAGGAGGTTCAATGATTAAGTATAAAAAAAAAAGGAAAGGGGGAGAGCTGTTTCCCCTTCTTAATTTTTTTTCGAACGGAATTAACCCTTGAAAATACAAGGCTTTAATGTAGAATTAGTATTTGTAGCCTGTGAGCTCAATGCTATCAGTTTAACTGGGCAGTATTCTTTATTTTCAGTTGGGCCCGTCATCCTCGCACTCTTCACTTGTTGCTCCTGCGTCCCGAGCAGTACGGGACTGATAGCTTAGTCCGTCACCCAATGTCCATCAACAGGTTGGTCCCGCTGCCAAACGACTACAGTGAACTCATCAACAGTGTATCCCAGTTCACGTGTCCCAACTCGGAAGGAGACGAAAGTCGAAATCCCACTATGTGCCTCGTCTGTGGTCAGATCCTTTGCTCACAAAACTACTGCTGCCAGGTAGACCTGAACGGATCTCTGGTGGGTGCCTGCACCTATCATGCATACTACTGCGGTTCGGGAATAGGAATATTCTTGAGAATAAGAGACTGTAAAGTGTTACTCCTCTCCGACAGGAATAAAGGTGAGGAATTTGTTTTTTACTTTTCTCTTGGCCAGTGTTTGGTGATTCAATATTTATGTTGAATCTAATATTTATATATAATTATATTTCAAAACAAAACTCTTCACAAATTCTTTCATCTCAAAATAAAATTCTTTCACCTCAAAACAAAACTTTTTACAAATTCTTTCATCTCAAAACAGGACCTTTTACCTTGTCTTGAAAATAGACCTGTCACTAAACTTTTCTGCTTCCAAAATAAATCTTTCTCAAATTTCACTTTTTAAAATGACCTTTCAAAAAGCAGTTGAAATCTAACAAAGATTTTATTACCTAGCTTTTTATTATTATTATTATTATTATTATACATAAAGGTTCTTGTTAAAAATATATAAATGGAAACTTAAAAATAATAATTTCAATTTCGCAAAATTATGAGTAGATTTCTGACAAATATAAAAAATATATTTATTAAGAAAAAAATAAGACCCCATTAAATTCTGGATAGACCCTTGTATCTTCAAAGATTGATCCAGGCTAAATTTGTGGCCTATTGGGCCCATACAGAATTCCATTTCATAAAAGCATATTCTCTTTTTAGGTTTTAAAATACACAATTTACAAACACTACAATTCCACCAGAAAGGAAAACTTTAAGAGAAGCATTTTAAGAAGATATTATTATTAAATACTTGCCTCAAATTTCTGTAACAAGATTTCCTCTTCTGTTACAAAATGCTATTTTTCACAAAAATAACTTTACATAAAATGAGCTCTAAGAAAAAAACCCTGTATCCAAACAACTCATCTTGATTTGTGTCATGATGTATATAGGATATTTGTTTCCAAACACAATGATGTTTTGATATTTTTATATATTTGATATTTATTTTCAAAATGTTATTGTGTATAATATTTATGATTTTTTTAATATTTCAATTCTCAATGAAGTTTCAATTTGTTTATGACATTTTCAATTGATTGATAAATTTTTCAAAAAATTTTTATTGTATTGTACTGTAGATAAAGTACTTTTAGTCTGACAGTAATTTTTATTTATTTATTTTTTTTTTCCCTGCCGTTTTTCAAAAAAGAAATATATTTTTTACATGCCCTAACTTTGAAGCTGAATTTTTAAATGTAGAATCCATAATTATGAGGGACACTATTTACTTAGAGTAGTCACTGAAAGGCAAATTGTTTAATTTAAATAATGGCATTTTCAGCTTCAATTAGGAAGGATCTTTTTTGGTTTTTGTTCAGTTCCATTTAAACGGCACAAAAAATTAAAAAATGTAAGCAGACAAGCTTACATTGGCTTCTTTCAGCAGAATTTTTGTATGTATATTTTCAGTAAAAACAAATTAATTTGTATTTTTATACTTTATATTGAATCCTTTAGCTTGTTTTTTGATAAGTGATTGTACACAGCAAATTATTTCTCTTTTGATGAATAGTTGATCTTCAATTTTTGTTGTAAGAAAAACAAACAAAAAATTAGAAAATAATTTTAGTAAGTTTTCATGTTAAGTATTTGTTTCCAGTTTATATTATGTTTAAAAATATTTATTACATGTAGTAAGTTGACTATATTAAATTATAAACAAAAGTTCTCCTATACGTCCATTTAAAAAATTTTCAAAAATATACATTTTCTAAAACACACCCAAATATATATATTAAGATATTTAATTGCTAAAAAGGATGTCAAATGTTAATAAAATATACAGTAGACTCCCTCAAATCCGCACTCCTGAAATCTGCAACTCTCTAAAATCCGCACATATTTTACAGATGTAAACAATGAAACATTCAGTTCAGATGTAGGTGCAAAAATTGATTTTTTCAGTTTTATATAAATTCCATACACTTTTTAATTTATAATTTTTGTTAAGGTTATTGAATTCATGTTTTTTTTTCATGAAGAAAGAATAATTTATTTCTGAAAAAATAAAGATATTGCTGATATCATTAGTAATCACAATCTTACCAAATATATTTATTTAAAGCTTTTTTAGTTATTAAGTCAGGCTAAACCTGAAATAAAGATTCATTATTTTATGATCTAGATGTGAATTAGTAATGTACCTTGTTTGGTTGTTGTACCAATGAGGCAAGTTTTATTGAATATTTAGGAAAAACACATGTCATCTTTGTAATGAATATTTAATTGTACTTTACTGATTATTAATTTGACCTTTGCTTTTAGTATTTTTAGCATTTTAAAAAATATCTAAATTTTTATTATTTTAATTTATTACTTATTTTAATATTTCATTATAATATACATTGTAAGCATTCATTATACTTTTGATTTCATTATTAATTGCATTCAAATTACTTTTAAAAAAATGTAAACAAAGCAAATACCAGAAATCTGCAAAATTCTAAAATCCGCAAAACCTCTGGTCCCAAGCTGTGCGGATTTGAGGGAGTCTACTGTATTTATTTATTATTTGTTTATTTTTATATAAATTTATTTTTTTAAATTTTATTTGTAATATTTTATTGTCATTTTCCATCTTTGTGTTTATTTGTATATTTTTTGTTTTTCTGATGATGATTGAGTAAATTCAATCGAAACATGTCAAATTAAGATCTTTTAATGTATTTTATTAACGTTTGACGTCCTTTTTAGCAATTAAATATTTTACTATATATTTTGGGTGTGTTTAAGAAAATATATATTTTTGAAATGTAAGTTGACTATTTTGAATATTATTCTTTTCCAGTGTGGCTCATGAATGTTATTTTAACACAATAACTCCTTATTGCATAACTTTTTTGACTTCTCACTTTTTTGTCCCTGATGCCACAAAGTTTTTACTCTTTGCTAATTTTAATGATATTACAAATTTAAACTATGAAAATGTTTGTTTGATGTCAAGGTCAAAATCGATGATACAAACTTGCCAAGTCTCCCGATTTTTAATAACTCTCCCAATCTCCCGTTTATCTACTAATTTCTCCAGATTTTTCGCTTTACTGCAAATTTTTCCCGGTTTTCTACGATGTATGAAAATTTTGTCATCTTCGTTTCCTGTTATGGACCCTATTCTTGTGACGTCAAAGTCACGTGCTTTGGGAAAACATTCCCCACATCACAGTCATTAATTATGCGACGACTCGTTTCCCAACTCGTGGTCGTATGCCGTAGAATAGTAACGGAGCATGTTTTTGTGACGTGAGGTCACGTGTTTTGGGGAAATATTGCCGAAATACAGCCTCGAACTCAAGCGGAGAATAGAGTCCATTATATAAAATAGAACCAGCCAACCAATTTATCATAACGAAGGAAGCCAGAAAACCATTTCTCTTCAGTGATTGGTTAGTGGGTTTGATGTCACATCGTGAGGAGGTGTGGTTACGGTGCAACTGCCCAATAAACGTGAAGTGTCGCGGGTTTCGATAGATAAATAGTATAAGCTTGTGTTATGACTGTGTTAGCTCACGGCCAACTTTATTAGAGGCCTCGGAAGCTTTTGCTTTTTAGGCGGGTCCTAGGACGGAATTAATGACGTAATCTCCTTCTATCCAATCTCGTGAGGAAGTTGTCCTTGTAAGGGGCGTTACAAACAAGAGTTGTCTTTGCCTATTGGTTAAACATGATATGATGTCATAAATTCCGTCCTAACAGCTAAGAGCTTCCAAGGCATGAAGTTGGCCATGGTTAGCTGCTATTTTGAATATTGTCGATGACATGGAGCGAAATCGCATTTAATCTTTTATTTTGTGATATGTTTTGCAATTTTTTTATTCGTTAATATGGCATCAAAAAAGAAATATGATGCGTGTTATCAGTCTTCGTTTACCGAAGAATTTGAACACGTCGTGCCGTCATCAGACGGAAGTTTATACGCCATATGTTCTTTTGATTTTAAAATTTCGCATGGTGGCAGAGCTGATGTGTTGTAAGGCATATTGGAACAAAAAAGCATCTGGATAAATCTGTAAAACGATCTAAATTGACTAAAAAACTTTCATTTTCTGTTGATGAAACAGATCAATGTACTATTAAAGCGGAATGCCTTTTTTACTTCATTTTTATTGGAGCACAATATACCGCTGAGCGCTTCCGATCACGCTTCATCACTTTTAAAAAAAATGTTCCTGGACAGTGATGGACAATAAAACAATCTCCTGATTTCTATGCAAAAATCTCCCGATTTTTGACTTTTAGAGGTTGGCAAGTCTTATGATAAAATGACTTTTTATATGAGTGGATTGTAACACAGTGTAACATAGGCTATATTTTATTTATGGCCGAATCCATGTCGATACAGGCAGGGGGGTTACCTTCATAGTCTCAGAAGTTCTTTGATTGAACATATGTTAAAATTCAGGAAAAAATAAAATTCCCATAATTTTTGGTTTTTGCCAAAAAAATTTCTGGACCGAGATACAGGGCGCCAAAGATGGCATCTCGAGCACCTTTTCCCCGTTTGCGATTTTTGAAAAAAAGTTTAAAGTACTCTATCTCTGAAACAATGCAAGATATTTCGTTGCAGTTTATTTTATTTTAAAGATAATATTTTTCTGCTTAAAAAGATATAATCCATTTTGAAATATGTATTTAATTCTTTTTAAAGCAGTCTTCTACAAAGAAATTTGTTTTAATCAAAAATAATTTTTTTCTCAAAAATGCCAATCTCAAAAATTTTGATTTTTTTACTGTTAGTCAATACCATTGAGGACTACCTTCACTGTAAAGGAGAACTTCCACTTTTGAGTTTAACAAGTTTTAGAATCATTTCAAGAATTTAGAGAATTTTACAGGAACTGCATATCAAAAGTTCCAATAAAAGTCTCAATTTTTGTTTATTTGTATCATATGTAGCCTATTACATATCCTAAACAAGTTAGAAATCACACGTCAAACATGGTAAATGAGGTGCATTCATACTATGACTAGTTTTATAAATATTTAGATCTTGGTGCAATAAGTATTACACTCTTGTGAAAACTGGCATGAAAACAAAATTTATTATGTTTCTATACATTAAATTCAGTAATACAGAAGTAATATGAAACCATCTTAAAAAGAATGTAATCACCAGGGCAACCTAGAATCATTGCCTATCATGGGATATGTTTAAATTAATTATGCGCGATGCGATAGGATTTAACAGGATGAATAAAATATTTATGAGTGTCTTTTTTACAAAGTTTTAATTTGACTTTCATAACATTTGACAATCTTTTTCACAACATTTGTTGCTTTTTTTTTTTTTTTTTTTTTTTTTTTTTTGAGGTAACATTTTTTTTGTTTGAAATGATATATTCAATTTTGTAAAAATGTATTCATAAGCAGCCTTTTGATTTATTTTTAATTAAAAGAAATCAATAATGCCAATCCCATTTTTTTTTTTTTTTTTGCTGTTGATTAATACCATTGAGTACTTACTGCCTTCCTTATTTCGGAAAACTTCCACTTTTGATTTTGACAAGTTATCGAAACGCATGTAAAAATTTGCCATATATTTTACAAGTTCCTGTATGACAATTACATACTGGTCTCAGGAAATCAAAATCTTAGTCTTGTTTGACATACGATTTTATTTCTTAATAAGTATAAGAAACTGACAGCTTTAAAAATAGCTTACAAAAGAAAAAGCTATTAAAAGCAGTAAAGTTTACAAAATATATGTATAAGTTTCAAAACATATTACTTCCAGTGTACTCTGTTTAGAACTGAAATTTGAAATTCACAGACTTTATAATTTGTTGAACAGCATCTGTATCTTCCTTTGATATTTAGTGATGCCTTCCTGTTTAACTAATAGGGTCTAGGGCTTCCATAATCCTTAAAACATTGTGAATAAGAAGTGAACACTGGTGGTGATGTTGCTTTCTTGCAGGTGGAAATCTATACCCAACAGCCGATCCAAGCGGGAGCATAAAGTTAACGACAATTTCATAAACAACTGATATGATTTACCTTTGCAGTCCACCACTCACAGTAATATACACAGGCAACAAAAATTCGTTTTTATAAATTGTGAATCTGAATATTTTGCAATTGTTTCATAGATCTTGATTGGACAAATGAAATTTCTTCTTGCTTGCTGTTCAAAGTTTGTGCAATATAGGTACTATGATAGTAATAGATGAATATACCCATCACTATGATATTAATGGATGATTGTTCATTCTATTAAATTCTATCCTACATAATTAAACATCCCATGATAGGTAATGATTCTAGGTTGCCCTGGTGATTACATTCTTTTTAAGATGGTTTCATATTACTTCTGTATTACTGAATTTAATATATAGAAACATAATAAATTTTGTATTCATGCCAGTTTTCACAAGAATGTAATACTTATTGCACCAAGATCTAAATATTTATAAAACTAGTCCTAGTATGAATGCACCTAATTTACCATGTTTGACGTGTGATTTCTAACTTGTTTAGGATATGTAATAGGCTACATATGATACAAATAAACAAAAATTGAGAGACTTTTTTTGGAACTTTTGACATGCAGTTCCTGTAAAATTCTCTAAATTCTTGAAATGATTCTAAAATTTGTTAAACGCAAAAGTGGAAGTTCTCCTTTACAGTGAAGGTAGTCCTCAATGGTATTGACTAACAGTAAAAAAAATCAAAATTTTTGAGATTGGCATTTTTCAGAAAAAAATTATTTTTGATTAATAAAAAATTTTTTTAGAAGGTTGCTGTAAAAATAATTAAATACATATTTCAAAATAGAGTATATCTTTTTAAGCAGAAAAATATTATCTTTAAAATAAAATAAACTGCAACGAGATATCTTGCATCGTTTCAGAGATAGAGCACTTTAAACTTTTTTTCGAAAATCGCAAACGGGAAAAGGTGCTCGGGATGCCATTTTTGGCACCCTGTATCTCGGTCCAGAAATTTTTTGGGGGAAAACCAAAAATTACGGGAATTTTATTTTTTCCTGAATTTTAACATAGGTTCAATCAAAGAACTTCTGAGACTATGAAGGTAAGATTTTTTCTTTGGCTGCCTGAATTGACATGGACTATGCCTTACTTTATTCAAAGATTTTTCTTAATGATTCTAAATCTCTTTATTTTTATTGAGAATCAATTTATATTTTTCCTGTAAAGTTAAAACATATTTTCTTTAATGTTGCGAAAAATTCAAAAGCCATAATGATTAATTTCATTTACAGCAATTAATTTTTAATTGATATATTTTTAATTCTAAAAAAAAAAAAAAAAAAAAAATAACATATCGGAAATAAAAATTACTTTTTCAAGTATTTGTTAGTGATATATTTATGTATCGGATTTATATCAAAATTAAATAAACTGGTGGGTACCAGAAAGAAAAGTAGAGCTTGATACTGCAGTAAAAATTAGCAAATATTTTCAATCTAAAAAAGCGTGTAGAAAAGAAATGGAATTAGATTATCTCTGTAAAGTTCATGAAATCACTCAAATTTTGAAAGCATAATTTCATGAGCTTTACAGATCATCAGATTCCATTTCTTCTCTACACACTTTTTAAGATTGAAAATACTTGCTAATTTTTACTGTAGCATTTTTTAGATCAAGCTCTACTTTTCTCTCTGGTTCCACCAGTTTTTTATGATTTCACAACTTTTATAGATCCTTTCAGGAACTTGGTCGACCAACTTCAACAAACAAATCTAAACTAATATTTGTATTAGTTTAAAGTTATTTGTAGATATATTAGTTTGGCGAAATACCGGAAATAACAACAAGGTGGTGTTGTCACTTGTGTAGGGGCGTAGCTACTGGGGGGGCATCTCGCCCCCCTAATGTCGGCAACTTCGATGACAGTCGGCAAATTCTAGGTAGTCAGTATCAATTGATACAACTGTAAAACACCCGTTTATTTTTTTCAATTTTACATGTTTTTACTTAAAACATACACTAAAAAACACCAATCCTTAGTATTTTTCTAAAGGATTTCTTCCGAAAATCCGAAGTTTGCCTCACCATTTTTCGACTTCTCGTGACTGCTGAAAATAATTTGAAAAAAAAAAAAAAAAATTCGGGAAAGACTAGTTTTTCTGAGAATTTGCAGTAGATGAGTAGAGTTCTAGTAGATCAACTAGCATTAAAGATTTGACGACGATTATGACGACTTATTTTTTCGTGTGCATGGACTTAACCCAGGAGTGGCAACAATCACACTTCGGCGACTATGTACCGTCCGAAAAAGACTGTTTATTGGACGAAAGGAAAGTTGAGTAAAAATGTTCTTCATTCTTATTGGACAGGAAAGCCACTATACAGGCCTTATTGAGTTTGTGGCTAAAATTCTAGGATTGGACAGAACTCGATTATCATATTAAAATGCAATTGATCTGCCAAAGCCATAACTTGGTGGAAACAACTGTCAAAAACTCTATTTTAGTGGTCAATTGGAAGATTTATCACTGTGTTTTCCTGCTCCCAGTCGTCTATGTTTTTCATATCTTAGGGTACAAGATAGGGACTTGCACGGGACCGGGCTTGATCCGAGGCCCGCAGTCGGCCAGTCGAAATAAAGACAATTTTCAAACGGGTCGGGTCGGCAGAATCAAGACATTTTTATCAAAGAGCTGATAAACGAAAAATACGGGCTATGCCAACAAATAAATTAAACGGACCAGCTAGGCAGGTAAAAAAAAAATTAGTGGGCCTGCCGGCCCGATCTAAAAGAGTAAGCAAAACCGGTAAAATATTGGCTAGTTTCAATGAATATGATTTTCGGGAGAATAAGTGTAAATGTTCGTCATGAACCGATGCTAGTTTGATAAATCAATACAGAAATGTTGCATGTCCACCATAGAAGTCGGCATCAGGCATGGTGTCTGAGCTGAGTTTCTTTTTTCTTTAGCAGACTCGTGCAGTGCTGAAATCAAGCTTGCTTTTTTTCTCAGTGAAGTCGAGACGGGCTGGAACTGTACTTAATTGTTCTCAGGATGTATAGCGCAGACAACATGTTTTGTAAAAATATTAAAAACGATAATGTTCTGTTAAAGTAATCTTTGGAAATATATCGTAAGGTGGTCAAATGTATTGCTAAACAGCACATTTTTAAACTACTTTTAACTGTAAAGGATTAAAACTGACAAGCCTGACTATTGAAGCGATTTTGAATCCAATAGTATATATATGTGACGATTTAAGGAGAACTCGAATTATTTCCACTGGTTAAAAAGAAACACACAGTCATGGCAAGCGAGGGAAAAAACAAAATAAATAAATAAATGTAGAAGATCCAATAATTAGTCATGGGCTGCTGTAAATTCATTTATTAAATTCGTAATAATGAGGAAGGAAAAGCTCCTTTTACAAAAATTCCATCATTATTTCAGCGAGCTGTCCTCATCCAAGAAGCAACCCAAGAAATCTTCTTTTTTCCTCTCGAGACTTCCACCTTTTTAAACTAAAAAGAAAGTTCTGGAACATTCTGTAACCTCAAACCATCATTCTTTTATGTAAACAGAATTCTTGTCCAGCTACGAGATTATTTTCCACAAACGATAAATTTATTTTAAAAAAAATATTATTTAACCAATTTATAATTGACTCAGAATTTTAAATATCTTAGGCAGACGATTTTTATAAATGATTAATTTTAAGAGAAAAAGAAAAGAAATGAATTTATTAATATGCACACATCAAAGGTTGACGTAGGAAAAATAAATAAATAGATAAAATAAAATAATGATATTTTTTGAAAGGTATGGTTTTGGAATAAATTTAATAAGACTTTCTTAAAAAGGGTTGATAAAAACATAGAAGAAATCAGTTTTATTCGGAATATTAAGAAATAAAGTTTTAATTAAGAATATTTTTAATTTAGAGCCATCTTTTTAAATTTACGCATACTGGAATAATGTTTTTTAAGGCAAATTAAGAATTTATATCGTCTGCATAAGGATTAACAGATTAGATTTAGAAACAAGATTTTAATTTAATAATTTGAAGTAAGTACGGAATATTATTATAAGAAAATTAAGATAGTATAAAGGTTAGTTTTGGCGAAAAAATTTTAAATTTGTAATATATATATGGTATAGTATATATATATAGTATATATATAATAGTATATATATATATATATATATATGTATAAGGTTGACAATAAAAGATTCTTGTTACGGATTCAGGTTTTTCTCCTTTTTCGTGATGTCGGAACTGGAAATTCGTTTCAAAACCTTTCTTTAACACTATTTTATCTAAGATGCATTGCCTTTACCAAAAAATAAATAACGTTATTCGATTGAATAGTTTCTAATGAGAACACAGGCCAATCTTATGCATTTCCGAAAATAAATGAATTCAGAAGTGTGTCCAAAAATAGCCCTTTTGTTTTGGGAAAACTTTAATAAATGTCGGAGAAATATTTTCACAAATCTACTTTTTATTAGACAGCTTCAAAAGTATTCTAAACTAAATTATTATTATTTTTATTATTTATTTATTATGAATCCTTATTTGAATGTTGAAACGTCTAGGAAAAGTAGTCATTAATGTTGCTTTTATGTACTTTCTGTTGTGCGAACGCATCGTAATATACTGTATATACTGTAAGATATACTGTAAATTTATTATATAAATATGCATGCAATATTGTTAAAGGAATCTTAATTGTAGTTAAGACAAAATTGTGATTTTTTTTTTCTTACAGAAATTGAATTAGGCCAGATCGCGCAGGGCGGGGCTGTGTACTATAAATATAAACGGACCAAACTTAAAATTTTTACATTGGATAGGCCGGTCCAAGATAACTATCATTCGAGTCGGGACTGGGCCTGAAAATTCTGGCCCATTCTGGCTCTAATACAGGAAAATTTGATGATAAACCTATCGATCATTGACGAAAATCAGGTCTGCAGGTGGTACTAAGAATGACTTTGGCAGACTAATTGCATTTTAGCATGCGAATATTGAAAATTCAGCCGTCAATTCGATGTGGTGATGATCCGTGCAGCTGATTCTCAGTTTGATGGTGTTTGTTTATCTTCTAGATATCCGCAGCTGATGTGACATAGGTAAAGTTCAATGAAATCGGTTGAATAATTTAATCATTTAGTCGATTATTTACGTCTAAAGCCGATTATTGAAAAATTGAGCTGTCTGTTGAATAAAATGTTTTTTTATCCCTTTTAGAGACTAGAGATAGAGATCCACACGGGTCATAATTTTCAGGCTCTACCTGCTTGAAAAAAATCTTGGCCCGGCCCTAAAAAGAAGTTGGAATTTCACCCGAAACCGGCCCGCAAAATTCCAACTCAGTCCGATTGAATTTCTACTAAATAGTGATTTTTACTTGTATGGAGAAGTTCCGATTAAAAAAAAATACCTTAGAATTTTTCTAACGTATATGATCTTCATTTATATAGAAATGATGTAGTTTATGTTCAAAATGAACCGCTGTTTGTTGTATGTAAAAGTTTCAGTTATCCTTAATACTATTAATCCGTATTCCATGTATTGGAGATATAAATATCTTAAAAATGGTATACAGTAAAATCTTCTAAAACGGAGTCGCATAGGAAAGAAAAAAATCGTTATAGACATGTTTCCTTCTTAGCAGGTATAAAAATGTATTATATTTTACCCTCACATATTATTGCATTAATTTTGTATGGATGAAACGCAATTTTCAATTTAAAACATTATTCCGTCATAGGCAAATACTTTTTTATACATTTTACTACATTTTAATGAGCTTAGAAATCTACTATTCTTTAAAAAGAATAATTTTTTATATTTTATTGAAGAATAAAGGCAATTTTAAACTGTATGTTTTTTTTGCAAAAATTTTTTGGCTCAGGCCAAATTTTACTGATCTTTCAACAGACCTGGCTACGCCAAGACAATGATTTTCATATAGGCTGTCTCAAAACTGGGACAAAATATTTTGGCCCGTGAAGGCTAAGAAGAATGAAATCAGTCCCGGCTCGGTACGGAAAAAATAAATTAGGCCCGGCCTGATCCGATCTTTCAGAAAAAAAATAAGTCCCTATCCCAGCCCGACCTAGAGGAAGAGTAATAAAATAAATTTTGATTTAATCCTTTTTAATATAAATAAGTTTACTGTAAATAAATTCCAAGTAACTTCTTACTAAAAATTTCAACTTGTTTAATTAATTTGGATTCGAATTTCCTGCTGTACTGTCAGCAATAAAATAAACAAATTTTCATTAATATGAAAATACGTAACTGGAATATTTATAGCAATATAACGTAAGGGGTAGTATAGAATGTCCATCTTTAAATCTATCTTATAGTCTCCTCAATAAGTATAAAATATTCGATGTTTTAAAGTGAAAAATCTAACCCATTAATGCCCAAATTATTTTCTTCAATAAAAATGAAATTTTGGAGTTTCCCACCACTTTTAAAAGAAGAATAACTTTGATCTTAATTTATTGAGGTCTCTTAAAAAATAGTACTTATTTATCTTTCTATTTACTGGTGTGAAAAGTGCTTTTTTGTCTTTTTTGTATTGTCCCTAAAAAGGGACGCTAGGCACTAATGAGTTAATCTCGGTGGGTTAATAATGTTGAATTTTATATAGAACATACAGGGTGTCTTAAAATGAATTAACTGATTTAAAAATTCAATAACTTACAAATGGTCGCAGCTATTTAAAAAATATTTGCAGAAGGGTTAGGTAAGATGTGAGAAGTGTTTTTTACAGTATTTCTCGATTTAAGTTTAAAATAGAAGAAATACATGACATTGCTAGCAATGGTTGTTAAATTGGGGGCCGATATTTTGTTTCTCTTTACTCTCAGTCTTGTTGCGACAAAAGGAGATTAAATATATGAAATGACTCTCAGTTACCAATGTAATTTTGTTATTAGGAGTCCACTGCATATATTTAATATTTTTCTTTCACACCAGAATTGAGAAAAGAGGCCAAAAGGGCTCAGACTTAGCGCCTGTTGCTAACAGTACCATCTATCCCTGCTATTTTAAATTAAAATCGAGAATCGCGGTAAAAAACTCCTGCTATCTTATATTCTTACATAACACTCTTGTAGGAATTTAATTTTACAGCTACCACAATTTGCAAATTACTGAGTTTTAAAATCATTCAGTCAATTTTAGGACATCCGGTAGATGCATATATACAAATACAGAAACATACTTTTAAAGATATAAACATATATATTTTAAGTTAGTCGGCAAAATCGTCATTTACGCCCCCCTAATGAATTCTACTTAAATACGCCCCTGCACTTGTGGCTAGTAATTCTGGTCACCAGATTTGGGAGATTTATCATGAAGTTGGGTGACAACTTTGCCGACAGATTCCCCCCCCCCCCCCCATCTCAAAGTAGTCCCCCTACAGTTTTGCAGAATCTACATAGATTTTCATTGCTCCATTTCCAAATTGTTATTTTTTTACATATAGGATTTTTTTCCTAAATTATCCTTTTGTAATTGAAATATCTGTATTATTGTAACTGTTTTGACTTCAAAAACATTCAAATATAGGTGTGATGCTGTTTTAACACATATTTACAGTTTATACATATGTTTATGAAAAAGATGTATTTTCTGTTTCAAAAAACATCAATTTCAAAAATGTAAAAATCTATTAGGGCGAATCTAAATTTTTATTAACCTTAAAAATGAGAAGAAAAAAAAAGGTGTTATCATTTTTAAAAAAAATTCATTGAGCTGTTTTCGTTGGTGGCAACTCGAAAGAAATGATTAACACTTAAAAAGAAGAGATTCCTATAATGATAAATTATAGTAAGTATAGCGCTATATAAATTTTAAATGGGTTTCATTCCTTAATATTCGATATTTTTTGACAGGACCATCAAAAGGTACATACCTAAATTAAAAGCTTTTTAACAAACTATTACATGTCTCTGAAGGTTTCATGATTCATGTTTCATATGATTCATGTTATATCATGAGTTATTGTCCTTTTATCATGTTTCATGGAGAAAAAAAGTAACAAAACAGGGATTTTGAATCTCCCATAATCAGGGGTGGGGAATTTTTCAAATATCTTACCAGCCAAGGATTTATTTCACCAGCCTACAAGATGCAACATGCACACAGTTGAAAATAGTTATGACAAAATCGCACACGAAATTACTATTACTACAATACCTTTTCATAATCCTTTTTTCCTATAAAATTAAGAAATATATGCAACAGAGGTAAGTTTAATATAAAGTACCGTATTAAAGTTTATTAAAGTACCTTAGTACCGTATTTACACTGTAATAATTTGAAAAGTTAAAATATTTTGATTAAAAAAAAAAAAAAACTCTGATAATGTCTTTATTGCCTACAGTTTTTCAAAAACTAAAAATGCACTCGCCTTGCCAGAAAATCCACTCGTCACTGGCGAGCAGAATGATGTATTTCCCCACCCCTGCCCATAATTAATTGGTGATTAACAATCTGTATGAAATTTGGTAAACTTTGAGGTCTAGAGTAGGACACTTTGCCTTTTCAATTCCATTATGATCTGATGTTTGGGTCCAAAGTTATTGTGAGGCAAATTTTGGACTTTAATGTTAGATGCGTCTGAGCTCTACTATACAGCACTATTGTGAAATTGTGATGCATAATATCTAATATATTTAAAAATATATAAATTTATGATTTTATTCATTTTTAGGTGCGTTCGTAATTATGTAAATACGTAGCACCTATTGTTGTCGCTCAGTCTGTCTGTCTGTGCTTCCGCATATAACAACGCAAAAACTACCCAACCGAATCGTTTGAAATTTAAAATACATAATTATTACATAATTTTGTTGAGTCATTTCAAATTTTATGAAAATCGGATGGATAGATCAATTACAGGGCCGATCAAAAGGATTCCGTTACATTTCGGTCAATGGGGAAAAAAATTTCAAATGTATTTTAATCGTTTGAAATTCAAAACATATAATTATTACGTAATTTTATCGAGTCATTTCAAATGTTATGAAAGTCGGATGCATAGATCATTTACAGGGACAATCAAAGGTATTCCATTACATTACGGTCAATGGGAAAAAAGTTTCAAATGCACTTTAATCGTGTTACATTCATGCGAACATAATGGAATTGGCATGAATCTATGAAGTATATACTAAAATATGCATTTTGTACAATCTGTGATGCTAAGAATTTTTATTTTTAAATTACAGGGCCACACAAAAGTATTCCCCTGCATAATGCTATAAGGGGAAACATTGTTTGGGGCGTGTTTTAATTATATTCAACTATTTCACATTTTATGAATAAGATATACGTTGCTGAGGTGTAATAAAAATTACTTTCTGTATATTTACAGGAACACAAAAAAAGATTTCGACTACTATACTGTATTCGAAGTACGCTCTACTATATCAGCAAGATTTTAATATTTTTAAAACTTAGTTATTGTACGAACGCACCTCATTTGCTACGCTTCACATGCAATTTCCAACTTATTTCTATTGTAACATGTTCATTTAAATTTTTTTTGTTCTTTAGGCTGTTTTACGTCACCTCCCTATGTAGACGAGTACGGCGAAACAGATCAAGGTTTGGTGCGTGGCAACCCTCTCCATCTTTGCCTCGAGCGCTACGAAGAGCTTCATGAACTCTGGCTCAGTCATAACATACCCGAACATGTCTCACATAGGATGGAACAGTCCACCACCCTACCCAACTGGCCCATGTTGTGACATCGTTAAACAATACATCCTAATTTTTCTCTCTCATATGTCGTGCACCTATTCCTTTGCTTCGAAATAATATTACTCCCATATTTGTGGGGTTTTTCTTTTTTAGAATTGTCAATAATTTTGAATTTTTTTTACAGTATTTTTTCTTTTTACCATGAAACTTTTTTTTTCTTTTTCTCTAGTTCGAACTCGACTGTATTCAAGGACTGTATTTAAACATTTGTGTATTTATGAAAATTATGAATGTCATTTGTGTGACAGTTGCTGAAGGAAGAGTACAGTACATCTTTTTTATAGGGATCTTTCCGAGATGGTCAATAGAATGGAAAAAATTCATGTCCTTTGTGGCAAACTAGTCATTATTTTAGATACAAACACAACTGTTGTTCAATTTTTATGCAATTTGTTTAATGTAATGTTGTTAAAGTTTTTACATAAATAAGCATCAATGCATCATAATACTGGGTGTCCGAAAATTCTTGGATGTATTTTGAAATTCAGTCTAAAATCAAATAGTTGTCATAAAGGAGTGTGGTTTGGATTAAAACACTTTTCAGGATGAAAAGTTTTTTTCAGGTGATTGAAAACAATTAGTTCAAAATTTTGAATGTGTTTTATATCATATCTACATGTTTGCTTTTAACATATATATTTATTTTTTCTCATTTTGAGATTAATTTTGGATTTATGACTCTCGGTGTTCTGTATTATCATTTTTCTGTCACAGTGTCAAAATTAATCTGTAAATCAGAAAAAAACTTCTGTTGAAAGCAAACTTGTGGTGATACCTATAATTTATACTTTGAACTAATTGTTTACATTTGCTTAAAGAAAACTTTTCCAAAATTTTAATCCTGTACGACAATTATTTTATTTTATCCTGAATTTTAAAATGTGCCCTGTATATATACCTTTTTGTCTAAATGGTGCCAAGCTTTTGCAGAAAATGCCAAGGAACCTATAAAAAGGAAGTACTGAGAATACAAATCAGATCTGTGATATGTTTTTAGAAACTTCTGTTGTTTTTATTGCTCTAGTAGAAACAGTTGGTTTTAGGAGTTCAGAATAAGAGGTTTGTTGAGCCATCTATATGTGTGTACGTTTGTTTTATTTTCTCCCCCTTTAAATTTACTAGACTTTTTAAATTGTTGAATTTGCAATAGTCGTGAGCTGCCAGTTCTGTTGTTTGGATGTTTATTTATTCTCTTATATTTTTTTAGTCCCCCCATCTTTCCGCGTATTTTTGCTTAACAATTTTCATTCATAGTTTTTAGTAGTCGGTAACTTTGTAAAAAGAGACTTTTGTTTTCAGCAAACAAAAAATAAACATTCATTATTTATTAGGAAATGAGTAATTACTTATACATTAGTTGAAAAATTTAATTTCATTTTCTTAGGAACCAAACTACTCAGAATACCTTTAAAGTTGACTGTATTTTATTTAAAAAAAATAGTAAAATGTTGGATTAATGTTTCCTTTTCTCCATTTTATGTCTGCTATGCATGCTATTTTGTTTTAAATTAATGAATTATTTATTATTTACTCTATGGTTCTGTGCGATGCTCTAAATATTTGACTGTATTTGCATATTATCAGGGCTAAGGAGATAGATAGCCAAAAAATGGTTGACAATAGCCAATTTTGTTTATCATTGACAACTATGTTCAGAACAATGATTTAATATTATTAAACAAGATTAAAAGCAGTAAATAAATATGATAAATGAGCTATAATAGGTAAATAACAAAAAACTATGAACTAAAATAAATTAAATGAACTATAAATATCAGAAAAATAGTGTCATTGAGCCCTTGTGTGTGTATGTGTGCAAAAAGTGTGAATAAGTGAATACTGTTTATATAGCCCTTTTACATTGTTTAAAGATTTCATCAAAGTAATAGGTGCACTTATTTAACTAAGAATTTACTTTTTCATTTCCAGACAACAGAGAAAAACAATTTATCACTACTAGCATTTCGTATTATGGACTTTGCACTGATGTTGTAAATATTTGACTGCTTTTGTGCGAATTGTGTTTTGAATTAACTACAGTGCTGAAGCCTGCAATTGAGTTTGTACAGATAAATTATTTTTCACAACTAAACCTCCCCTCCTTCCCCCTTCTCATCGGGTCATTCATTCGTTGTGTCATGACATCCCCCCCCCCTTTTTTTTTCTCTGTTTGCACTTTAATGTTTCCCCTGATCTAGTGATGTCGCATTTTTGAAAATAGTTTATTTACATAAAATTTTATTCGAAAAATGTTATATGTTTAGAAAAAAAAAGTCTACTCAATAGAATTATTATATTTTATTAATGCTTGTATAATATTCATAATTTGAATGTACCTTACTTTCAGGCATTAGTTTTTTCAATGCAAAAACCACAAATATAAAGATCTTTTCATCAATCTCTATTTTTATGTACAACATGATTTGCTTTTATTTTACAAATTCAACTATTTCGTTAAAAAACAAAATGGTTGAAACTTTTTAAGGAAATAATTGAATTTGTAAAATAAAAGCAAACCAGATTATGTATAAAAATAAATAGTATTGATAAAAAATTTCAGTACTTATGTATTAATGCCACTGCAGCAGAAGTTGCACTAATTTGCTAATAAAGAGCAATTTTGTTGTTTGCACACACACAAAAAATAGCATGAAAAATTAGCAAAAAAGCCCACTAAAACACTAAAATAGTGGCGTCAAAAATCAGCAAACAACAAGGCAACAAGAAATCCAAAAGATAATTGTGTGTGCGTGCAAACAACATGAATGCTCTTTGTCGGCAAGTTAGTGCAATTTCTGCTGCAGTGTCGTTAATACGTAAGTACCAGAAATTCTATGTTTGTGGTTTTTGTATTTAGAAAACTAATACCTGAAAATAAGGTACATTCAAATTATGAATGTTATATATGATCTATTACTGGTAAAATTTCTATAAAATCGCCAAGATCTTGTATACTTCACAGTCTCAGTTTGAGTTTTTTTCTGAATTGTATTATCAGGTTTGCAAAATAATACCTCCTGTATTGGATGTGATGTTCCAGCATGTTTAACCTCTTTTTCAATTTATGGCCCCTCCTCCCCTGACATAATCAATGAATGACCCCCTTTCTTCACTAGTCTGAGTGTTTTTGGTGATTAGAAGTAGCTTTTATATATATGCATATAATTTTTAAGATTTGAATAATATTTTCTATGTTGCAAAATATCAGTTGCTGCTTCACAAAATCTTATTTATTAGAGAATATTGATAGTACATTTTTTGTACAAACATCTTATAATGAATTGTTTTCATGACAGAATGAATATTGATTTGTTTTAAAAATAATCACCAGCTTAAAAATTTCTTTTAAAATGGTTTTTAAAGTATTTTTAGATCACAAGTGTCAGCAAAGACAGGCAGCGGAGGGCCATACTCGATCCTAGATTTTAAAATGCAGTAAATTTTCTTTATTATTGGTGATTTTGAAAAAAAAAAAGTAAAATTTACTTTTTACAGATGATTTGAGTATGAGATTAATGAATTAAGGTTAATTTCTCATGCATTAACCATTATCTTAAATCATGAGTTATTAAATTTAATTGTTAAAAGGTGTAACTTTAAAAACACTACTGGTATGTTTATTTTGAATCTTTGCATCTTTCAAGTTTACCTAAGCAATTTTTAAAATAAATTTATTTTAAATTTGCATCATCTATTCTCATAGATATATATTTGAATCTAATGGTATCTTAATTATTTCATTATTGTTCCTTTTTTTTTAAGTTGATGCATTTAAAAATTATCATAGTTTTCTTTCTGACCAAAAAAAAAAAAAAAACAACTTAATTTTGCATTTAAAACATTAAATTTTTTTAAAGCACAAGTTAGTTACAGTTTGGCTGAACTTTCACTTTAGAGTTTGGGAGACATTTCAGAAATCACGTTAAAAAAAGAAAAAAAAACTTAGGCTGCATACTTTATTTACGTCTGCTTCAAAATCGTGCCCTTCCCTGGATTTCATTTTTCTGACATCCATTCCTCATTCTGTAACTTAAGAATACCATGCACCAGTTTGCATATTGTAACATATGGCCACGTCAACATTACTTCAAATTCTAATAATTAAATGGATTCATTAAGAGGCTACTTCAATCATGATAAAAATTTAAAAAAAAAAGGAAAATACTATCGATAATCCTATGAGGGTCATTATTTTGAAATTGTCACTTTGGTTTTAATAGTTTTATTTATTTTTCTTTCTTTGCATAGGATAGCTGAGGAGGATTAAAACTGTTCTAGCTTTTACATTTTGGTTTTGGGTTTCAGATTAAAAAAAAAAAAAGTTACTTCCACATTCAGAATTGGTTGGAACCAGTTCTGAAATTGAAACAGAGTTGCCACGCCACCTGGAAAACCGAGAAAACACAGGGAATTTTAAATCTCCTCCCAAAACAGGGAAAATTCAGGGAATTTTTAAAAAAATCCTAAAAAATTTGGAAAACACAGGGAATTTGGTAATGGCAAATTATAATATTTCTAATTAGCCTTCATACACGCATATATTTTTTCGCACTCAACATGGAATAAATGAATTGCAGTACAAGGAAAATACAGGGAATTTTTTTTCAAGATTAGAGTGGCAACCCTGTGAAAGTATCCTAATATGGGGAAAAATATTTAAATCAAAGTGAGAAATTTCAAAATAAAGCCCCCATAGATTTAGCATTAGCATTGTCCTTTCATCCCATGACTTAAGTAGCCTCTTAATGGTATAGTCCTGTACACATAATAAAAATTGAAAGAATTAATGATATATTTGTACCTATTTCATCCTGTTGGTTAATATATAAAGAATAAATGCTAATTCATTTTAAGTTCTATGTCTTATATTTTTTTCTTTCAAACTCTTTGAGTAGGTTATGCTGTTTTTTTGTGAGAAGAAAAAAAATCCCTGCTGGATGTGATGATTTAAAAAAAAAGTGTACATATAATTGCTGTCGCACATCAATTTCTTTTTGTAACAATTGTTATACAAATTAAATATATTTAGATATTTATCTGTACAGATATTTCAAGTATTTTTAAAAATGGTACAGTTTTTTTCCCCCTTATTATTCACTGGTAAATAAAAATATGTATGTTGACATTGTTGTTCAGCAGTGTATCTACTTTACTTTATATAAAAGTGAAAAAAAAAAAATAAATACAACTAGTTACTGTAATTCTCTCTTTTTATTTATTTATTTGTCACTTTTAATATTAAAATGAAGGCACTGATGTCATATACGTACCACACTGGCAAAATGTTTTTCTGGTGTCAATTAGGCAAAAAGCTTTTTTTCGAATACCAGTTACATGTGCATTAAAAAATTAATAGTTATAAAACAGAACAATTTATATAATTTTAAAAAAGAAAATAAAAGTAAATTAGCAATTTAATAATAAATAAACAACAACATCCGAGTTACCATGTCTAGCAAAATAACACTTTGGCACCAATTAAGTATCCAGTGTATACATGACTTTGGGCTCAGAAAAAAATCTCACCAATGTGCTGCATATGACATCTGTGCCGAAATGAATATAAAATTAACAAGAATGAAAAATTATGTGTGGGACATAGATCATGAAACATTTTCCAAGCACATTCAGAATTCTATAACACAATTTCACTGTAATCATTTAAAAAAATTATCAAATTTTTTTTTATTATTTAGTTTATTACTTTACTTATTTTAACATTTTACTATATTGTAAGCATTTAATATAATCTCAATTGCATTATTAATTACATTGAAATTACTGTTTTAAAAATGTAAACAAAGCAATGGCCAGAAATCCGCACAGCCTCTGTTCCCAAGCTGTGCGTATTTGAGGGAGTGTACTGCATTACATAGTTTGCTAAAAGTTAGTTCAGTTAAATGCATAATACAATTGGTAATTTCCACTCAGCCATTTCTACCCATAAACAGGTGTCAGAACTCATATGAGACTCTTTATGATCTATTGAATTTATGCACACCAGTAATATTAAAAATTAGATAAATTTAAAATCACGTACCACTACTGAAAACGCACTTCCAGCCATTATGGTTTGAACCTTCAATGATTGCACATTTTCTTCTGCAGCCAAATTCTTTTGTGTGTCCCTGTACATGAAGGATAAGAAGTAATATTTAAAAACTAGATAAATTTAAAAACGCTTACCACTACTGAAAACGCAGTTCTAGCCATTATGGTTCGAAGGCTTGAATAGTTCAATGATTGCACATTCTCTTCTGCAGCCAAATTCTTTTGTGTATTCCTGTACATGAATGATAAGCTCTGCAGTACCTATTCTATTGTAAGAAACTTGTCCTTAGTGATGTATATCAATTTCAATACATTTAAAATACTGCAGTATTATTAAAATACTCGGTGAGCAATGTCTCCCCACAGATCGTTATGTAACGGAGCTCTTTTGAGTGGCTCTGTCACTGATTTAAAATGATACTCTTCATTTTCAATATCAAATATGCAGTAGTAAACCCCAATTACATACCAATTTCATGGCAATCAAATTATATTTATGCAAGTTAGAGAACGGACAGATCAACTGATTTCATAAGCACTTTTCGTTAGAAATAGTTTTTATAAGCATTCAATGTTTATCTTAAAAATTACCTAATTTCGTGATTGATATTTATGTTGTGACATGAAATATGTTGATTTGGTGTGGGTCCACATTGAATTATGCTTGATAAGAACGGACAAGTGAATATATTATTGCAATAAAACCCCGATAATTCAAATTAATTGGAACCAGTCCCAATCCGGATTGTTAGGAGAATGTCTTATTTCATTTTTTTTTTTTTTTTTCTCATACTTACAAAAAATAATCTTTATATTAAGGGTGTATTCGAAAAAATGCTTTTCCACCTTCAACAGCTCGAAATTTTCTGATACAATTTCAGACATATTTTTAAAAGTAGAAACATGAAACAGGCTGAAGGAATTCTTGAAGGGACGTATGAGGTGCCGTGTGATGTCTTTTTACGCTCAATTCATTAGAATTTGAGTTATAAACAATTATCTTCTCAGTATGACCCCTTTTTTCGTTCTCAGAACTCCAGCTTGATAAAAATCGGTTCGAAATGCCTTTTTTGATTGCATTTTTTGCAATATTTTCTGCATTTATCAAAGAATCGGCAATCACGGCACCTTGTGTACTTTCCAAATAAGAGATTTTGAAAGTTTGGTGCATTTGAGATCGAAAATGAATTCAAAAATAAATCGGAAAAATAGCAGTTTGAATTGAAATACACCCTTAAACGTACTGAATATTTACAGACATTAAAAATATTTATTTTGTAATTATAAAATCTTCTGCTGTGCCAGTTTTGTATAACTTTTGCGGGCTGCACAGTCACACATCTGCTTGAGCATAGATTTTGTTGGGTGTAGTCTCCATCTGATGTTCAAAATAAACCATCCATTGTTATAAATGTGTCAGGTTCCTAGAAGACATCTGCCCTGAATTAGAAAGGAATAACATTTCCTTATCTGAATATTTTATGTATTGTGGGTTGTGTATCCGTGAAGCTCGAAATACCTTTCTTTCTTTTCTATAATAACGAATGACAGATGTTGACACAGGTGTGCAGATGACGCACTCGTTGATGAATGAAAGTGATGGCCGCGGGGCGTGCCTCAGCTGTCATCTAGCTATTGGGGTGATGTGTAAACAGGAGATGTTATGACTCAAGGTTGGAGTGCGGGATTGAACCAATGGATGAGCTCTAAGGAGTCCTGCATGGGGGAAGGAAGATCTCTGAAGGTCAACTCTAGACTGGGAGGTTGGAGACAGTTCTCGCTTGCCGTTGAGACCGATAGGTCGCTCAGGATTTGTGGTCCTGTTGGATAGTGTATATTTTGAGCGTGGGACAAGGCGTCCCGGTGGATAGTGTTATAGGCCGAGAAGTGAGGCCTAATACCCTTGTGTATTGAGATTCTGCAATAATCTCTGATAAAGCGTATCGAACGTGCGTTGAGTGTGAGGAAGAAAGTGTAAGCTGAACGGTACACAACCAACGTTTAGTGTAGTTAATTTAATGTTGAACCGGATCATCTATATCCGAGTTGTAATTGTAGATAGCTGTAAATATTGTTTCTTGTGTACATATCTATATCTTAAATAAACTGTTAGTTCAGTTCATTAACAGCGTCAGTGTTATTTTACCCAATTCTCACAGCAGGTGACCGATATCACCCATTAATATCGGTGGTGGCAGCTAAAACTACCTAGGACATTCTTCAAAGTTTTGTGGACTGAGAGGAGTGTCCGACAAAATGATTTGTTGCTTCATCATGTATGGCTAAGAACTTTTGGTTGATCATCATTTGAAAATAGTGTTTTTGTCTGAATCATCTTCATTCTCAACTTCTTCAGTTGTACATAAAGTGATTATTTCATCATCTGTAAATGGGACGTAAACTCCATTATTTTTTGCTTCATTCAATTGTTAATGTCAGTGATACGTACCTCAGCAACCATGAGTTTTGTTGTTTAGGCATGCTCACAAAATCTTCAGGCGTAATTTCCCTTTCATTCTCGCCTATTTTCCCTTCTGTTTGAAACTTGCTTGTTTTTCAAGAAATCACAATTTGTAGATCATAAAATCTTCCACGACTTTCAGAAAGTACTCTCAGCCAGTGTTCTCGCTGACATTTGACCAAGGTTAGTAATTTGGCGATTTAAAAATAAAAAACATTCGCCAACTGAAAAAATTATTAGCAAAATAAATTCGCCGTGTCTCACAAAAAAAAATATCTTTAATCCTTTAATGTTGTATCCCTTTTTTTCAATATGTTCTAAAAAAACCTAAGTTTTTATAACTGTGACAGCGATTATTATTTAATCTAATTTCAACTATTCGCTACAAATAAAAAAAATATGTATATATTGAATACATGTAGCATATATGCGTATGTATGAAAAAAAGAAAAAATTGAGCACTAGCAATTTGGCGAATCTAATTGCTTGTTTATTCGCCAAATAGTAGCGCGGCCATATTTTGTTTGATAAATTATTATGAGACAGTTTTAATTTTTGGTGACAGGAGACCCCCCCCCCCCAGGTGAGGGTCGAAAAAATTTAAATGCTTATAACTCGCAATCTAATTTTTGTATCGCGGCCAAATTTTGCTTGGTAATTTATTATAAGAGAGTGTTAATTTTTGGTGACAGGAGACCTCCCACGGTGAGGGTCGAAATATTTAAAATGCTTATAACTCGCGATCAATTTTCGTAGCGCGGCCAAATTTTGTTTGGTAATTTATTAAGAGACACTGTTACTTTTGGTGACAGGTGACCTCCCACCTTGGGGATCGAAAATTTAAAATGCTTATAACTCGCGATCTAATTTTTGTAGCGCGGCCATATTTTGTTTGGTAATTTATTATGAGACAGTTTTAATTTTTGGTGACATGACCCCCCCCCCCCCCCCCCCCCCCCCCACGGTGAAGGTCGAAATATTTAAAATGCTTATAACTCGCGATCTAATTTTCGTATCGCGGCCAAATTTTATTTGGTAATTTATTATGAGAGAGTGTTAATTTTTCGTGACAGGAGACCCCCCACGGTGAGGGAGGAAAAAATTAAAATGCTTATAACACGCGATCAATTTTCGTAGCGCGGCCAAATTTTGTTTAATGATTTATTATGAAACAGTGTTAAATTTTGGTGACAGGAGACCCCCCACGGTGAGGGTCGAAAAAGATAAAATGCTTATAACTCGAGATCTAATTTTCGTAGCGCGGCTAAATTTTGTTTGGTAATTTATTATGAGACAGTGTTACTTTTGGTGACAGGAGACCCCCCACGGTGAGGGTCGGAAAATTTAAAATGCTTATAACTCGCGCTCAATTTTCGTAGCACTGCCAAATTTTGTTTGGTAATTTATTATGAGACAGTGTTAATTTTTGGTGGCAGGAGATCCCCCATGGTTAGGGTTGAAAATTTTAAAATACTTATAACTCGCGGTCTAATTTTCGTAGTGCGGACAAAATTTTTTGGTAATTTATTATGAGACAGTGTTACTTTTGATGACAGGAGACCCCCCCCCCCCCCACGGTGAGGGTCGAAAAATTTAAAATGCTTATAACACGTGATCTAATTTTCGTAGGGCGGCCAAATTTTGATTGGTAATTTATTATGAGACGGTTTTACTTTTGGTGACAGGAGAACCCCCCCCCCCCCCCACGGTGAGGGTCGAAAAATTTAAAATGCTTATAACTCGCGATCTAATTTTCGTATCGCGGCCAAATTTTGTTTGGTAATTTATAATGAGACAATGTTAATTTTAGTGACAGGAGACCCCAGACGGTGAGGATCGAAAAATTTAAAATGCTCATAACTCGCGATCTAATTTTCGTAGCGCGGCCAAATTTTGTTTGATAATTTATTATGAGACAGTGTTACGTTTGGTGACAGGATACCGCCCCCCCCGCCCCCCACGGTGAAGGTCGCAAAATTTAAAATGCTTATAACTCGCGATCTAATTTTCGTAGCGCGGCCAAATTTCGTTTGGTAATTTTTAATGAGACAATGTTAATTTTTTGTGACAGGAGACCCCCACGGTGAGGATCGGAAAATTTAGAATGCTTATAACTCGCGATCTAATTTTCGTAGTGCGGCCAAATTTTGTTTGGTAATTTATTAAGGTATTGCATATCTTTTATCGCGGGCTTTGAGCACGGCGAAAGAATCTAGAAATTCCGTAACGAGAAAAAAACCCTAACACTCCGGCTAACGTCGCTTGAGTTTGGCAGACTTCGGCACGGTATCCTTCGATAGACTTCGGCAGACATTAAAGCGGTATTTTTCAGATATTTTGAGAATATCAAGTCTCAAACTTATGTTTTTTATTTCAGCTACCATAAACGTATAGTTTCAATGATAAAAATTCCTGATTAACCTACAAGTATTAAGATAAATTAAGATAATGTAGAAAGATAATAAAAATATTTTAAACGATATTAATTTCTCATTTATTCAATAAAAGAAAAAAAATGTTTTGTTATCGGTCATCACGCTCAAAAAGTATAACTTGAATTAATATCAAAGACAAAAAAAAAACTGCATAAATAAAAAGTAAATAAATATTTATGATTGCATAAGTTGATAAAAAATGCTATGCAATAGCTTTACCGCGGCAGTCCCCGAGTGCCACACGTCTTTTTTTTTTTTTTAAGTTGAGACTTAGATTGTTTTCTCATAATTGAATAAATACTGTGCATATAAAATCTTTAAAAATAGCAAAAAATAAAAGAAATTTTGATAAATTTCAAATCAAATTAAAAAAGATTTCTATAATGCGAATCATTAAGTTGAAAAGCTAATGAAAAAGGCAACAAAATTCATCTGTAATTATTTTATTAAAAAAAATAAAGTAATTGTTCAGGAAAACACTTTCTGCCTGTATAAAAACTTTAAGCAAAAACAATACAATTTATGAAAAACAAATACTTAATAATTTATACATTTATCATTGTGTTTCATGACTGCAAATACTCTATCTTTCATGGTCGTTATACATTTTTAGCACAGTTCAAGACTGGTTTTGTAACATTCAAACTGAATCGAAGATCTGAGTTCTGAAACTGAGGAAAAATATCTTTCATTTTTAAAAACTCATCTTATTCGATCTTCTCATGAGTTCAATGTAGGGTGTTGATCAGTGGTGTATGATTTATGGACTTATGATTTCGGAGGGGGCTGAGATGTAGTAAAAGTTTCTAAAAAGAAATCATAAGAAAATTAACTTTTCCGCATTAAGCAGATTTTTATCACAGATTACGATATTACACATAATGCATATATTATACAGAACCCTGCTAAGATTGAATCAAATGAGAATGATGCAAAAAATTTCGTTTTAAACAGGTTTTAGTTGTAATTAGTAAAATTTTTATGGCATGGCTGAACTTGGCTGAAATAGTTATTGTTACGCATCTATACACTTTTAGGCTTTAATAAACATTTAGAAGTTTAAAAGAAATGAATTAGAAGTTGAAATAAAACATATTTACTTTTATAGATGCATATTGTTTTCCCCCATCTCTTGAGCATGTTTTGTTTACATGTCCAAGATAGCCAGTTTTCGTTCTTGGGGGGGGGGGGGGGTCGCCCCGGGTAGTCTTCTTTGTAAAAGAAAGTTTTAGAATTGGCAAATCAGACTAGTTTATTTAAATTTAAATTGCAGTTTATTCCATTATATTCTAATGTTAAAACATTTACGCATGTGTTATAAATAAATTCTTAATTTAATTTATACATTTTATTGAAGGATACTGCTTAGTAGATTGACTAAAGTATAAAGCATGAAAAATAATAAAATATTTCTCTTCCAATTATATAATGGGAGATTATATTATTGTTCCAATTATATTATTGTTACTGAAAATATTTCTATTTTATTTATATAAATTTCTTAAAAGTTCTCCAAAAAATGTTGAAATTTTATTTGTAATAAGGTAGAGTTGTTACTGAAAAAATATGATGGATTGGGGGGCAACATCACCGCGGAGGGAGTGACACCATTTTTACATCTGCCCCAGGTGTCAACCATCCTAGCTACGCCACTGAAATTAACCTTAAAAATGTTGTCCTTAAAATTTTTACACAGGCCAAAATAGCGTTTGTGTGCATAATTGTTATTTTTTCATAATATAAACCCCAGATTTATTTTATTAAATTTTACATTAGTATTTCCACTTTACGATCATTATTAAATTAAAATTTCAATTATTATATTTTAAATTTACTAAATTTTTTACAATATTTTTGCTGTCAAAGTTTTTGCACACACTGTATTTCATATTAATCATTGTAATTCTTTTTTATTAATACCACCATTTTGAGTTATGAGCTTGTTTTAACAATAGAAAATGAGTTTTTTCTAAATCGGAGACCCAGCTAGATAGTTTTCTCAAGCTCGATTTAATATAGCAGTCAAGTTTGAAAATCGTTTGAATCGTTTTCTATTAAAAACAGTATTTTTAATGCTGAGTTTTTTTTTAATCAATCAAAATAAACTTTCTCATATTCAAGGCCTTGTTAATTGGTTTTATTGTGCTCGAATAAATATAGAAAACACGTTTCGTCTAAATTGTTTGAGTATTTGTCCATTTATAGTAAAGCATTTTCAAAGCTGAATTTGTTTTACCCTACAAAAATGAATTTCTTGTATTTAGAAATTAGCTAGATCTTTTTTCTTGTGCTTGATTTAGGAATTTTGTGAATATTGATAAACAGGAAATAGCTTGCTCGTTTAATATCTATGATTTAATTTTTATATGAAACAATTACACGGCAAGAGTATTAAAAAAAAGTTTCACACTTTAATTTTTAATTAAATGTTACACTTTTTAGGTAGATTTCGTAAGAAATACTACCTATTGCAATCGCACCAGTTTATCTATCTATATATATATATATATATATATGTATCTCACTTTTTTATGGGCACGATAACTTCTATAATTCTTCACCAATCTCCACCAAACTGGTACATAAAATCAAAGGGGATAAAATCTTGGCTAAGTTCGTTAATGGGCAAAATCGGACTAAGGGGGTCGGAATAGGGGGCGTTTTTGTGAAAACCGAAAAAACGCCATAACTTCTTAATTAAAGTAGATATCGAATCGGTTTAAAGTTTATAGTACTTCTTAAAAATGGGCCAAAAGTATATGCATGACAGATTTTTGATAAATTTAGAAGTGGGCTCAAGGGGCGAAAAAAACAGGGATTTTGAGAGAAAAAAATTCATAACTTCGTCAATTTTCAAGATATAAAGTCCAACTAAATTTTTTATAAATGTTCTTAACATTATCTAAAACTTTTGTATTTACAAGTTTTTGATAGGACCAACTTTTACCGATGAAAAAAAATTAAAAACGAAAAGAAAAAGGGCGTTGAAAAAAAGAGAAAAATTCATAACTCTGTCAATTTTTAAGATATCAAATCTGATTAAATTTATTTTACATCTTCTCAAAAATATCTACAACTTTTATATTGACAAGTTTTTCATAGGACCAATTCGTATAGCAAAAAGAAATTAAACAAAAATAGGAGTTGGAGAAAAAAACCTCAAATCCAAACTGCTTATATTCTGACTCATTTTTAAATTCATTTTTGATTTTAAACGCATCCAAATGGTAGATTCTCTTATTTAGAAACTGTATAAAGTGACGCATTGGTCAATTTTCTGATAAAGACAGAATATATTTCAAAAAAGGCTACCAAAAAGGGTATTTTGAACAGAATTTCCGAAAGTCATCAGGACTGAAAGTTGAAGGAAGTATTCAAATAAGAAATTGCGTTTTTTTCTGACTCGTTTTTAAATCCATTTTTGTTTTCAAACGCATCCAATTTACAGATCCTCTTATTTAGGAACTATATAATGTGATGCATTGGTCAGTTTTTTGATAAAGACGGAATATATTTCAAAAAAGGCTACCAAAAAGGATATTTTGAACAGAATTTTCAGAAATCATCGCGACTGAAAATTTAAGGAAGTGTTCAAATAAGAAATTGCGTTTTTATCTGACTCGTTTTTAAATCCATTTTTGCTCTTAAATGCATCCAATTTAGAGATCCTCTTATTTAGGAACTATATAATGTGATGCATTGATCGGTTTTTTTAATAAAGACAGAATATATTTTGGAAAAGGCTACCAAAAAGAACAGAATTTCCCGAAGTCTTCGTGATTTGAAAATTTATGGAAGTTTTCACATAGCATATTGCGTTTTTTATGACTCGTTTTAAAATCCATTTTCGCTCTCAAACGTATCCAATTTACAGATCCTCTTATTTAGGAACTATATACTGTGACGCATTGGCCAGTTTTTTGATAAAGATAGAATATATTTTTAAAAATGCTGTCAAAGTGATTATTTCGCACAAAATTTTCCGAAGCAATCATGATTAAAGAATTAAGGATGTATTCAAACAACAAATCGGTTATTTTATGACTCATTTTTAAATTCAATTTTTTTCTCAGATGCATTCAACTGACAGTTTTTTGTTATTTAGGAACTGTATAATGTACTGTTTTGGTCGATTTTTTAATAAATTCAGAATCTATTTCAAAATATGTTGTCAAAATGGGCATTTGAGCTGAATTTTTTTTATTCTGATAAAACCAGTTTTTGCAGAAAAATGAAATTAAAAATTTTTCATAAACGGCCAAATGAAGTTATTAAACTGGGTTTATCTCTAATCATATATATATATATACGCCTTTTTTTTGTTGAAATGAGCACTCTTCGAAATCTACCTCCGCCTATAGGCCCAGCCGACAGGGATTTTGTATTTAAAATATTTTATTGTTGCTGCTTCACAGCTATTTGGCCTATTATAGCAAACATTGTTTACTCCATCACTTACAACAAGCACATTATTTACTCCATTGTTTTTGCAACTTGTAAACAATAAACAATTGTAACGATGCGGTAATTTATCACCTGCTCCTGGCTGGATTAAAAAAAGTTAACTTATTAGTTTATAATTAAATTCCAGAGCGATCCGAGTATATTTACGAGAGTTGAAGCTCGGACAGACAAACTGAAGTCGCAAACACTTGGAAAGGTGTTAAAAAGAATACTTGAAAGCCATAACTTTTCCCGAGAATGCAAATCTGACACAGTAATGGATTTATTGTTTTTGACTTTCACACGAAGACGAATTCAAAGTCATTCTCATAATTTCTTTCCTTGGAAATAAAAATAACAATCCAATTTAAAATCAATATTTCTGTGACCTAATTAGATTCAGACAATGATTTCTGAATTAAAAAGGAATGTCATTTGGGAAATAGAAACAGAATTTTCGCTGCTGCGTTAAAGAAAATATGTTAAATGAAAGACAAGAAATAGCGAATAGCATTCAATATATATTTGCTTTTTTGGAAGTGGAAAAATTCAAGATGTTTGTGAGTAATGCATTTATTTAAATCAATTCGAATAAATTAAGATTGTTGTAATAAGAATTTTATGGCAGTAAAGAACGATGGAACAGATTAACAGCATTCACCAGGGAATGTGCTCATTAAATCTATCTTTCTTGCTTTTTATTTGTCATCGTTTGTTTAATTTTAAGGGATAAACATGCGATTTCGAAAGCTTTAACTATACGCAATGAATAAACAACAACAACAAAAAGAACAATGGTAAAGTTTATTAAAAGCAAGAAATTTGTTTATTTTGTTTATTGAACAACATACATCTGACTTGTGTGCTCGACATGAAGCCTGCTTATAAGCCATCGTCAATATACAGGGACGAGATAGCACACAAGGAAATATTACAACACAAGAGAAGTATAACCAGGAGCTCCACACAAAGAGTGTGTGCAATGGAGCCAGTGGGATTCGAACCCACAACCTCACGATCAGCGGCGTGATGTCTTAACCACTCAGCCACGGAGGCCCTTAAAAGCAAGAAAGAGAGCAATTATAAAATAATAACAATTTTGTATTTTTGATTAATTTTTGTAGCAACATACGATAATGTGGTAACATAATGGAGATAATTTTAGATGTACCTCATACTTCCTTTCGGTTCGAGACTATAAAAATCGCCATTTTACCTTAAATGACGCCACAGGAATAATGTCGATCGTATTTATTGCATGCTGATGATTTCGGCAAATTTCATTTACATCCCGCTGGCTCTATTGCACACACTCTTTTTGTGGAGCTCCTGGTTGTATTTCTATCGTGATGTAAAATTTCCTTGTGCTATCTCGTCCCTGTATATTGACGATTTCTTATAAGCAGGCTTCCATGTAGAGCATACAAGTCAGATGTATGCTGTTCAACAAATGTTGCTCTTAACATGTAATTAGTAGAGACGATTAAGGATAGAAACGAATAACCAAGCATCTAGTGAACCATAGAGGAATAGATATATATTTAATAATATATATAATAATAATTTATAATATATATAATAATTTAATAATATATTTAATCTGTGTAGTGAACCTGCCATTTGCAAAAGTCCAGAGAGAGTTTTTGGTGTTTAACGAAATAGGATTAATCAGTCAGAACCCCACACTGTAAAAAACTTGACCCTTTTGCTGCATCTGCATCGTCACTCCTCCGCTTTTGAACCATGAGAATGCTCCATAATTGGGTGAAGTAATCGCTTTCTATAAAAGCAACGGAGTGACGATACAGCAAAAGGGTGAATTTTTTTTACATGTGTACATTTTTGTAAACTTTTCGCTGTTTGAAAAAAAAAAAAAAAAAAAATGCAGGCTTCTTATTGGTCAATCTCGTTATGCTAAACAGCCAAAAATCTATTTGGGTCTTAGCCATATTTTCTAAAATTGTAAATTGTTAGTCTAGACAATTTTATACGAAAATTTCACAGATGTCGTCGCGATCAACATTTCAGTTTTCAGAAGTACCGTTGCACTTTTAAAGGGTACAAATTTTTAGTACTTTTTGGATAGCCCATTTCCGCACTATGCACTCTAGACGCTGTAGTCAAGTTTTTGAATAGAAGATGCCCAGGTTTACCATAGCTTTGAAACCGCGCCTGTCTGCATATTTCAGATGTGTATATTGCTGGGACGATTACTGTTTCTAAACCAATAGGAGACCGTCATTATCACGGTCAAGTACACGCCCACACAGTTTGATTGACAGGAACTCGTGGACAATTGATCGCGTTTGTTTATTATTCATTTGTACTCGGATTGTTTGAATTTGTACTCGGTAATTAAAAATTAAAGGTACGAAAGAATTTTTTTTTTTTTTTTTTTTTTTTTCAAAATGACTGAATTTTATTTACTTCAATTAGAAATTATACTTCCTCTGATCCTGAAATAAATAAATAAATAAAAATTAAAGTAAGAATTTTGCTTATACGGATATTTTTGCAGAATACTTTTATTCCCATTTCTTTCATATATATATGAATCATTTTGGAACGATATTTAGAATATTAAAAGGGTTTGAAATATTTTTTTTAAATGTCTTATTTATTAATAAAAGACAGCCTCCAATAATTAAAAAAAAAAAATCACCAACGGACTCTCGGCCCGCGATGGACTCGAACCCATATCCTCCGGTTTCAAGCTTGACGCTCTAACCATTCAGCCAGTCAGCTCACTTTCATCCGCAACAGATTATCGTTATAATTAGCACCGTCAATTGTCCACGAGTTCCTGTCAATCAAACTGTGTGGGCGTGTACTTGACCGTGATAATGACGCTCTCCTATTGGTTTAGAAACAGTAATCGTCCCAGCAATATACACATCTGAAATATGCCGCCTGTCTAACACTGTTAAAAATTTGAAACTTTTGCTGCATCGTCACTCCCACGATTTTATAGCATATCTCTATTTTGACCAATGAGAATAATCAATAATACAGTGAAGTAATCGTTTTCTATAAAAACGGTGGAGTGATGATGTAGGAAAAGTTTCAAATTTCTAACAGTGAAGCTCAGCCTGATCATCGTACGACGTTATTCTCATGTAGAGACACGCTAGACACAGAGTAGTAACAGAGAATCAACTTTCATACACTGTAATGGCAACTTGTTTAACATGGGATTACGCATAGACAGTAGCGAGACGAGCGGATGACTCTGAAACTACGATCATAACATAAGAGAGGTTGCTAATTCGGCGAAACATCGCTTCCTTGGCGACAAATGATAAAAGAAAAAAGAAAAAAAATACAGCGATGGCTTGCTGCTTCTTGTTTTGAAACTTGTTTTGAAATTTATGAAAGAATTATTTTAATATGAAATAACTTTGACGTATTCATCTTGCAAACAATGCATGTATCTCTTCGTAACATAACGACCTAATAATTTAACTTGAAAATTCAAGAATAATAACAGTAATAATTACGAATCAATATAAGCGCGGAAATCTAAGATCAAATAGCATAAGCACGTGTGCAAAGATAATCAAATCAGCATTCAGCAAGAAGCGCCACACCAGAATAGGGTTACAGTTAAACAGAAATCACGAGGATAAAAATCGCCAACGCGATGGTTTAGTTTTTAAGTGATCCACTGAGGGCGTTCTTTTCAAGTCGAGTTGAGGCTCTGTTACGTACTCTGTGACGCTAGAAACTAGAGTTTGATTCTCGGAAGGTTCGAAATGAAATCTCGGCGAATTATGATCACAGCAAAAACACCCTTTCGTATCAAGTCCTCTTCTCGCATATGTCCGCAAATTAATGGGAGCTAAATTTCGTTTTGTAGAGCAAGCTCAGCAAAACTTCACCATACCGACTAGTATGCCTCGATATGAGAATGAAAGCATATTGGATATAAAAATATAATTACTTGAGAAGATTCTAGAAATAACTGAATTAACAAGTATCCTTGCAAGCCTTCCATTACCACTAAGCTAATGGATTCTGGCCACAATCCAGATAGATATTGTGCTGTTAGTGAAACGAAATTCATCTATAAGAAAATTTTCCTTTAAGACAATGAAAAGTTTCCAAACATGCAG
This sequence comes from Maratus speculifer, assembly GCA_964019185.1. Lineage (NCBI taxonomy): Eukaryota > Metazoa > Arthropoda > Arachnida > Araneae > Salticidae > Maratus > Maratus speculifer. Next base: position 8,754,338 of record CAXHSM010000001.1, read on the forward strand.
GTACTGGTTGGTCAATCTCGTTTCGCTATTAGCGAAAATGCTATCTGGATCGATACCGTTAATTTCTTTCTCTTATGGAACAATCACTATAAAAAAAAAAAAAAAAAAAAAAATGACTCTTTTGCTGCATCGTCACTCCCTCGCATTTATAGGAAACGATTACTTCACCGTATAATGGAGCATTCTCATTGGTCAAAACAGAGATATTCTATGAAAGCGATGGAGTGACAATTCAGCAAAAGGGTCAAATTTTTTACAGTGTAAATAACACTTCTGTAATTCGACGTTCTCACTCGTACAATTAAAATCGTAAAGGCAGGTTATTGAATGTCAGTTTACCACATTTTGGGTACACGCGTCGATCCAAGCACAGTCTGAGCATCATATGAAGCCATTCTCATATATAAGCACACTGTTTAACATTTGACCCATTTGCTGCATCGTCACTCCCCCGCTTTTATAGAAAATGATTACTTCACCCTATTATGGAGATTCTCATGGGTCAAAAGCGAGATATTCTATAAAAGCGGGGGAGTGAGGGTGCACAAAAAGGTCACTTTTTTTTACAATGCATAAAAGCGATGGAGTGACGATTCAGCAAAAGGGTAAAATTTTTTACATTGTCAACTATTTATTCTAGACGCTGACGCGTACACAGTTAAAAATTTGAAACTTTTGCTGCATCGTCACTTCAGCACATTTATAGAATACATTGTAAAAAATTTGACCCTTCTGCTGCATTGCCTTCTGCCAATAATGCTTAAATCCAAAGAGTCGATCACTGCGATCGATTTGCAGTATTTTTTCTAAAATTGCAAATCTTTTGTTTGTCTGCACGCAGTAATATTACATTGTTTACATTGAAATTTTAAAATATTCCACAGATGTCACTGCAGTTGACTTTTTTAGATTTTAACATCTTTGCCCATTTAAGGGTGTATTCGAAAAAACGCTTTTCCATCTTCAACAGCTCGAGATTTTCCGATACACACTGTTAAAAATCTGCTGCATTTTGCTGCAACGCCCTCCACCACTTGCATATAATATCTCTATTCCAACCAATGAGAAAGCGCCATTTCACGGCCAAGTAACCGTTTTCTATACAAGCAGGGGAGTGCGTTGCAGCAAAATGCAGCAGATTTTTAACAGTGCAATTTCAGACACATTTTTAAACGTAGAAACATGAAATTTGCTGAGAGTATTCTTGAAGGGACGTATGAGGTGCCGAGTGATGTTTTTTTACGCTCAATTCATTAGAATTTGAGTTATAAACAATTATCTTCTCAGTATGACCTCGTTTTTCGTTCTCAAATCTCCCGCTTGGGAAAAATCGGTTCGAAATGCCGTTTTTGATTGCTTTTCTTGCAATATTTCCTGCATTTATCAAAGAATCGACAATTACGGCATCTTGTGTACTTTCCAAATAAGAGATTTTGAAAGTTTGGTGTATTTGAGAGCAATAATGAGTTCAAAAAAAAATCGGAAAATAGGCAGTTTGAATCGAAATACACCCTTAAGCGATTCAAAATTATAGGACTGCTTGAACAGCAGATTTTTACACTAATAATTCTAGTCGTTGCAGTGCTAGAATAATGTGCAGAATCATGCTTTAAATGAATATATGGAAGTAAACTCATCGAAACTACAACAACTAAAATGCATAGTGTGGAAATTGGCTGTCTCAGTGATACTTAAAAAAAACGCTAAAATATTGTGCCCCTTAAATGTAGAACGATGCTTATTAAATCTAAAGATAGTAGTGACATCTGCAGGATATTTTCCAAAACTGCATGATTATTGCTAGTCTAGACAATGTAATACGAAAATCCCGCAGATGTTGCTGCGATTGACAATTTGGATTTCAGAAGAATCGTTGCACTTTATGAATAGGATTTCCACACACTGTTAAAAATCTGCTGCATTTTCCTGCAACGCACTCCACCGCTTGTATATAATATCTCTATTCCAACGAATGAGAAAGCTCCATTTCACGGCCAAGTAACCGTTTTCTATACAAGCAGGGGAGTGCGTTGCAGCAAAATGCAGCAGATTTTTAACAGTGCACTACACTGTTAAAAATTCGATCCTTTTGCTGCATCGTCACTCCTCCACTTTTATAGAAAACGATTACTTCAGCCTACCATGGATCATTTTCATGGGTTAAAAGAGAGATGTTCTATAATAGGGGGGGGGGGAGTGAGGATGCAGCAAAAGGGTCATATTTTTTACAGTGTGGGGCATGTTCATTGTAACTTACCGAAGTGACCAATATTACCGACCAATTGTACACTGTAAAAATTTTTAGACTTTTGCTGCATCATCACTCCACCGCTTTTATAGAAAACGATTACTTCGGCCTATCATGAAGCATTCTCATGGGTCTATAAAAGCGGGGGAGTGACGATGCAACAAAAGGATCAAATTTTTTTACAGTGTAGAACAGTACGAAAGCGAGTTGTGGCACAAATTGTAGCTGACGTCACAATTCGTCTTTATTTTCATTTCATACTGCCTAACAATCGGTCGGTAACATTGGTCATTTCGGTAAAGTGACCAGTAAGCTGAGCTAAAAATGCTCCATGAATTCTAGATGCTGTACTAAATCTCAGCAACTCGTCATTTTCATTGGATGAGTAAGTTATTCAGAAACCTTTGTATATTTCGCTTTTAACGATTTATTTTTGACGCTATTAACCTCGCAGCGTAACCTAATACGCGTATGAACAATATGGGTTCAAATTTATGCCGACCCAGTGGCGTGGATGGTAGCGGAGGATGCTCCCACACTGCTGGTCCCTGGTTCGAGTCCAGCATGGCGGCTGTTAAAAATCTGCTGAATTTTGCTGCAACGCACTCCACCGCTTGTATATAATATCTCTATTCCAACCAATGAGAAAGCTCCATTTCACGGCCAAGTAACCGTTTTCGATACAAGCAGGAGAGTGCGTTGCAGCAAAATGCAGCAGATTTTTAACAGTGTGGATGTCTGTGTTGTCCCTGTGAAAATATGGACGCATTCGTAAACACCAAACTAAACTGGTTTTCGTGCAAAAATTGAAATTAGTGCGGTTAATTGTGGTTCGGTGTAACCAGTTTTAGATGAGTTTACGAACGCCGTCGAGTGCGTTTATTGTCGCACTGAAAATGAACGGTTTGTTTACGTTTTTGCTCATCTTGGCGATGAAGTAGAATGCAGTATTGTGATTAAAGTAAGTTTTTAATCTTTTATTATTTATGACAGTAGAATATAATTTATCATATTGTAATCAATATTGTTGAAAAATTGCATTTCTCAACATCGTAAAAGTAAATAAATAGCTAATGACGATTGTTTATAGTGCCTAAACGTTCAATGAATGACTATTTCCTTTTCCTTTATTGTATTTAGTAACAAGATTCTCAGTTGTCCTTTTCACATGCATAATAAGGTTTTGTGACAGTAAAATTATGTGTCTTAAAAAAGTTTAAAGGCAGATTTTTTCTGCAAAAGAATTTATACTACTCTGATTTTGTAGTATACTATATATAGACTTTAAAGTAATTTATTTAGATGAATTAAAATAAAAAAAATCACATAATTAATTTTATGGTATTTCAACGTCTTTTTAAAAGTAAGTATAGAGTATATTTTTAATACCTAAACCCTACCCACATTTTATTAAATCTTTTTCTGTGTTCTTTCAAATTTATAAAATGTGTTTTTTTCCTTCATTTTAGTGACATTCTCTGCTCATCACTAACATCAACAAGTCTCAGCATATATGCTGTATAGTTTGTTAATTCACATCATACCATTGACAATACTTTCTCAATTACTCCTACTCCTGTATAGTAGATGTTAGCTATGGAAATGAAAAAAAAAAAAAGATGAATTTTCTGCTAAGTTTAGAATGGTGAAGGATAGAAGATAATGAAATTACATACTACTTCAATTCTAATTCATGGTAAGATTTTGATTAATGTTATTAATTATAGTAATTCTTATTTATTTTTTGCTTTCTTCATTTTAATTACAGGAATTTCATCAATGGTTAATATTCTAGAGTTGCCATATTAAAGGTAATGACAGAAGTACAGTCACCGCCAAAAAAATCTTGACACTTGAGATTTTAGACGTTTTGTTGAATATCCAGAAATATACATGAGGAATTATTCTGAAACTTCAGGTGTCTAAACAATATAGCACAGGTCATATATTTTCGTGAAATTTTTTTGCCGAAGTCCCATAGGGGACCGTCAAAAAATTGAAAAAGAATGAATATCTTTTGGATAACCCTGTCAAAACTAATATAGCAAAACCATTCAAACTGCAGATTATCATGTAGTGACTTATTGTAATTATGTGTGTTCATTTTTATGCGGATAGCATGTATACTCGTAAAGAAATTAAGGTTTTTATAAAAACAGTCCCAATTTTTTTCAATATTTTTGCTTATTATTTGCAGAGTTCTTAATATAAAATAAAGTTTTTTCCTGAACATATGACAAACAATATTATACCTAATACCCTGCAACCAGAATTAAAAAAAATAATTGTATGAATAACGGACAGGTTTACTAAATAAATTTTCATTGCGCATGCGTAAAAGTTATGCAAATTTTGATTGCATATTGTGTTAGCTAAAGGTATGGAGCAACTTTTGTAAAAGTCTCAGAATCGCAGCTTAAAAATGCTGAAAATTATCGTCGATAGAATCAGATGAAAATCCTTTATTTCCAAAAAGACGCAAAAAGATAAGGGGTTGTATCCAAATATAGTACTGCGCGCAATATTATGTACAGAGCCGAGAAAAAAAAATCTTGACATTCATAAAAAAAGTGTTATAAAAATAAACACTTACATTTTAAATAATTTTATTGCCAAAACTAATATTTTGGCATATTTCCCTTCGCTTTTATGACACTTTGCAATCTGTTAGGCATAGAAGTTGCTAAATTTCGGAAATAGTTTTTGTCCATATTGACCCACAAAGTTTCCAATACTTCTTTCAATTCCTTTATGCTGGATGGGTGGGACTCTTGTACCTTATTTTTCACATGATTCCAAGCATTTTCTATAGGGTTGAGATCAGGTGAGTTGCCTGGCAATCAAGCACTGGTATATTATTATCATTTAACCATTTTTGCACAAGTTTTGATTTATGTGCAGGTGCTCCATCATGCATGAAATACTCACATCCATGAATGGACCAAAATTTCAGTAAGTGGTTTTATAAAACTTCTATATATTTTCTCCCATTCATAGTAATATTTTTTGGAAGGAAATATAATCCAGCTCTACCTTTTTCACCACTAAAAGCTCCCCATACCATGACACTATCTGAGTGTTTTACAGTTTTCACGGTAAACTTCGTATCATAGCGTGAGGAACCTTTAGGTCGTCTCACCAACATCGGGCGTCCTCTGATAAGCCTGAAGGTACTTTCATCAGAAAACATTACTTTCTTCCAGTCTTCTGCTGCCCAATTCAAATATTTCTTACAAAAATTTAATCTTTTTTTTTCATGACATCAGTAAACATGGGTTTTTTCGCTGCTACTCGAGCTGGAAGCTTCAAGTCTTTTTGAAGTCTGCGGCAGATAATCCTTACTGATACATTCTTTAATAGATTTGGGAGTTTATTTTTTATTTCTGCTGCTGTGTAATGGTTGGTTTTAATAATACCTTGCGTTTCAAAATACTATAAGTCCAGTCTGAGGTCTTTTTTGGTCTTCCTGAACCGATTTTTCGTACTGGCATACTGCCCCGAGGTAAATTTGCACTCGCCTTTTTAAAGGCATAAATCGTTTGTCTCGATACTTGCAAATCGTTAGCAATGCGACTTATAGGAACATTTCGTTCTAATAAAGTTAAATCGCGAGGTTTTTCAACAACCGTAAGCTTTTTTCGTCCCATTATATGCACCAAAAAAGATTTGTATCTGCAACAAAATTAAATTCCACCTTTTAAACCACTAGAAGATACGAAAAAAAAAAAAAAAAAAAAAAAAAAAAACGCTGAGTCATCTCAAGATGCAAGCATTACTATTTAAAGTGGCGCATGCTCAATGGAAATTTCTACCCGGCTTCTATGTTTAAAACAGGCAAAAATAAATAAATAAATAAACGCCGACCCAGTGGCGTGGTCGGTAATGGCAGCTGATGCCAAACTGTGGGTCCCCGGTTCGAATCCGGGTTCGAGAATGGATGGTGTGTTGTCCCTTTGAAGTGTAATAAATATATGTAATGGATATCTGTAATAAAAAGTGTTCTGTATTGTCTCTGTTTCTGTGTATTATGGATTAAATGAGGCGGCAGCCATAGTAGCTAGAGGCCTGAAAAGCACTGTCAATTCAAAAATAAAGTAAAACATCTGAACATTTAAATTGCGATGCAAATGTTTTTTTTTTCTTTCGGGCATTGTATGCTATAGCATAATTTAGCTAATACAGTAAAACCTCTAAATAACGGACATCTTGGGAGCGCGGAAATCGTCCGCTATTCGGAGGTGTCCGCTATTGGGAAAACCTCAGAGATAGAAAAATTGCTAATGAATGCTTAATGTTGCATTAATTGATTTTTATATGTCCTAAAACCTTTATTATATGATTAACCTGAATTTAAGATAATTTTTAAAGCAATAAAACTGAAATAAAACTGGGCATACCTTTATCCACTGTTTATTACTTTCTTACAAAAAAAAAAAAAAAAAAAAGTTACAAAAGTGTTTTTTACTTGCGATTACATGTAATTTGTTTTTTAACGTGAAATTTTAACTCTGTCAATAGTTTTAAACCTTTTGAATCATCTCTAAAAAAATGTATAAGTGTTTACTGTATTTTTCTGCTTCTTAAAAGTTTACAATCTCAAATCATCCGAGAGGGGGGGGGGGGTTGCGATTACACATAAATATAGGGGGAGAGGGGATATTCCCCAGCTCATCGCCGCATTTATCAGTAATCACAAAATTTGTGAGATATTGCCCTGATAATTTTTTAGGTTTTTTATTTTTTTTCCTCGTTTAAAAATAATTTTACATTCTTTTTAGCCAAAATAACTGTCCGCTATTCGGAATGTCCGTTATTCGGAGGTAAAACATACAAAACTTTAAGTTTTGGGAGTGAGGATTTGAAAACTGTCCGTTAAATAGAGGTGTCCGCTATTCGGGAGTGTCCGTTATGGAGGTTTTACTGTATATTGTTACTAAAAAATGAAATATGGATGCAGCGCCTTATCTTTTTGCTGCTTTTTGGGAATAACGAATTTTCAGCTTTTTCTATCGACGATAATTTTCGGTATTTTTACACTGTGATTTTGACACTTTCACAAAAGTTGCTCTTTACATTTAACTAACACAATATGCTATCAAAATTTTGGTAGCTTTTACGCATGCACAATGAAAATTTATTTGGTAAACCTGTTCAGTATTCATACAATTATTATTTTTTTAAATTCTGGTTGCAGGGTATTATGTATAATATTTTTTGTTATATTTTCAGGAAAAAACTTTATTTTATTTTAAGAACTCTGCAAATAATAAGCAAAAAACTTTGAAAAAATTGGGACTGTTTTTATAAAAACCTTAATTTCTCTACGAGTATACATGCTATCCGCATAAAAATGAACACACATAATTACGATAAGTCACTTAATGATAATCTGCAGTTTGAATGATTTTGCTACATTAGTTTTGACAAGGTTATCCAAAAGATATTCATCCTTTTTCAATTTTTTGACGGTCCCCTATGGGACTTTGGCAAAAAAATTTCACGAAAATATATGACCTGTGCTATATTGTTTACACACCTGAAGTTTCAGAATAATTCCTCATGTATATTTCTAGATATTCAACAAAACGTCTAAAATCTCAAGTATCAAGATTTTTTTGAGGTGACTGTACATAATATTGAGCGCACTAGGCACTACTATATTTGGATACAACCCCTTATTTTTTTGCGTCTTTCTGGAAATAACGGATTTTCATCTGATTCTATCAACGATATTTTTTACCATTTTTAAGCTGCGATTCTGAGACTTTTACAAAAGTTGCTCCATACCTTTAGCTAACACAATATGCAATCAAAATTTGCATAACTTTTACGCATGCGCAATGAAAATTTATATAGTAAACCTGTTCATTATTCATACAATTATTATTTTTTTAAAATTCTGATTGCAGGGTATTATGTATAATACGAATTGAATATTTCCAGCTGAGCGAAAAATTGCCCAGGCCGGGAATCGAACCCGGATACTTGGCTTACAAGGCCAATGCTTTACCTGTTAAGCTATCTGGGCGATAGCCGGCTGGGATTTTTCGCTCAGATAGCCTTATTGGTCTTAACATCTGGTCTGTCATTTGAAACAGCTCGGCAGAATAAACCGCAGGTAATGGAACTCCATATAACGATGGATACGTAGATATACTAATTATTTAAAAAAATAATAATTATTATTATAATAATAATTATAATAATAATTATAATAATTATTATTATTATTATTATTATAATTATTATTTAAAAAAATAATAATAATTAGTATATCTACGTATCCATCGTTATATGGAGTTCCATTACCTGCGGTTTATTCTGCCGAGCTGTTTCAAATGACAGACCAGGTGTTAAGACCAATAAGGTTATCTGAGCGAAAAATCCCAGCCGGCTATCGCCCAGATAGCTTAACAGGTAAAGCATTGGCCTTGTAAGCCAAGTATCCGGGTTCGATTCCCGGCCTGGGCAATTTTTCGCTCAGCTAGAAATATTCAATTCGTATGATAACTTTCCAATCAGTTTGATTGTGTTAAAATAATTAGTATATTATGTATAATATTGTTTGTCATATGTTCAGGAAAAAACTTTATTTTACATTAAGAACTCTGCAAATAATAAGCAAAAATCTTGAAAAAAATTGGGACTGTTTTTATAAAAACCTTAATTTCTCTACGAGTATACATGCTATCCGCATAAAAATGAACACACATAATTACAATAAGTCACTTAATGATAATCTGCAGTTTGAATGATTTTGCTACATTAGTTTTGACAAGGTTATCCAAAAGATATTCATTCTTTTTCAATTTTTTGACGGTCTCTTATGGGACTTCGGCAAAAAAATTTCACGAAAATATATGACCTGTGCTATATTGTTTACACACCTGAAGTTTCAGAATAATTCCTCATATATATTTCTAGATATTCAACAAAACGTCTAAAATCTCAAGTGTCAAGATTTTTTTGGCGGTGACTGTATTTATATATTTTTAACTGTATAATATTATTATGTCTTCAAGTCGATTTTTTAAGAACATATTTTGTATAATATTTAAAACTTTCAATACTGATTTTTGTTTTTGCATATATAAGTATTTTCAACATGATGGGCCCTATTTTAATTTTATACTAAAAGTTAGGAAACTTCCATAAATAATAAAGTCCCCCTTTATAATGATCAGTGTTCTCGCTGTTGCTCGCCATTGAACCAAATTGCGACTAATTTCTTCATTTGGCGAGTAAACAAGCGATTAGATTTGCCAACTTGCTAATGCTCAATTTTTGCTTTTTCTTTCTTTTCTTTTTTGTTTTTCATACGTATTTTTAATATATTTGTAGAGATTAATAACAAACGCTGTCGCAGTTTTAAAAACTTTGGTTATTTTAACATTTTTTTTAATTTAAAACTTATTGAGAAAAAAAAAAAAAAAAAAAACAGGGTACATTAAAGAATTAAAGATAACTGTTTTTGAGCTACATGCGAATCTATTTTGCTAATACTTTTTTTCATTTGGCGAATGTTTTTTATTTTTAATTAGCCAAATTACGAACGTTGATCAAATGTCAGCAAGAACATTGATAATGATTATACATAAAATAATAAAACCTCTTTTTAATCACCATAAAACAATCCACACACAGGATGGGTTTCAGGCTGGAAACTTAAGCAGCCCATCATCAGCCAGTGTAAACATGTGTCTGTAATGAGACACGATCAAAATGGACTTTGTGACCATGATTTTTGAATGTTCATTCGTGACTTTTTGCATGTGCTTTTGTTTTATATTTAATTGCGATTTATCACCAGTTTTTCAGTGATATTTCATCAGTTGTTATTTATTCTCGTAAAAGATTTACACAGGTTTCAAGAATTAAAATGTGTACTCTTTATCATGCAAGAAATTTAGACCAATAAATTTGAAAGAAATTTTTGTCTTATCTAATCGCAAAGATTCAATAAGGCAACAAAAGGCAACAAGGCAATAAGGCAACAACTATTCAGACAAATTTATTAGATTATATTATCAAATTTTGCTTACCTGAAAAAAAAAAAAAAGACTACAATAATTAAAATCTCAATTTACATGTAGCTTAAATGTTTTACTTTATAGTAAAATTCGGGTAAAAAACTGATAAAGTTGCCTCTTACAATGATTATATGTACTTGTATAAATTTTGCGTGGGTTGCATTAATTAAAGTACAAGATATAGTTGTTTGTGTAATTCTATAAATTGTAATTATGTAACTTTCGATTGTTTTATATAAAAAAAAAAATCTCTAAATGATCCAAAGATATAGTTGTTTATGTGTAATTCTATAAATTGTAATTGCTCTAACTCAGTGATGCACAACCTTTCTACCAGAAAATCGTTTGCCACCAGAATATTTGAAAAGTGTAGTTTCTTTTTTTTTGATAGCAAAGTTTCTGCCATTACTATAAGCAAAAACATTCGGCATAAAATTAGTGGTATCATTGTGGCCCGCGGGCCACAGGTTGTGCACCCCTGCTCTAACTTTCAGTTGTTAAAAAAAAAAAAAAAAAAAAAAATCTAAATGATCCAAAAATGATAAGGTAACATTAAAAAAGGGAAAAAATCTCTCCTTGTAATCATTATATTTATCCATGAAAAAAATAAAAGGCTACATGAATAAGGGGATGTGTGTTATCATTTTAGGGGTGGGGAAGGTAGTACATGATATCGTAAGATATCTCAATGGGCAGAAGTAGTCCATCTTTAGATATTGTTAGAATTTTGATTCAATCAAAATTTTCTATTTTTTTTCGAAGCTATTTTCTAGATAAATTGTCATATTTTTTTCAGTTCTTTTGCCTGTTTTTATGAAAATAAAAGTTATTATTAAAGCTGTTAAATGATTATAAAATCATTTCATTCCAAAACATGGAACACCCCAACATTTGGCATTTCTATTGTTATGCCATATGCTCATATAATCGACTGTTAGATAAACTACGCACAAAGTAAGTTTGAAATTATACTTGTGTTTATTATAGACTGGGAGTCAGCAGCACAGACAATCTTGTTGAGTTCATGAGTGAAAATCTAAGATTAGTTAAATATTGATTTGCATATTAAAACACAATTGGTCTATTAAGTCCTATCTTGGTGGGAAAAACCAAAAAATCAATTTTAGCAATTGTCTTGTATGTTTACCACTGTGCTTTCCTGTACACGAAAACGCTTTCTTGTGCTTTCCTGTACCTGTATGAAAATACGAGGATTGGGAGCAGGAAAATATAATATTAAACTTATGAGTCAACCCCTAAAATCGGGATTTTAGATGTTTTCCACCAAGATATGACTTGGCAGACCGATTGCATTTTAATATGGAAATTGAGATTTAATTAATTCTAGATTTTCATCCGTGAACTGGATGAGGTGATCATCTGTGCTGCCGTCTCCTAGTCTATTAGTAGAAAAAAAGTTTTTTTTTTTTTTTTTTTTTCAAAAGGAGTTTTGTTTTTTCCTTACCTTTTTAAGGGTCAACTACAAGTAGATAATATTACTTATATTACTTTTATATTTTGTTACATTCTGTAACAAAAAGCTGTTATTAAATAATTTCAAATAGTAGTTGGCCCCACGAGGGGCCGAGAGGTTCTGACCTGCTCTTAACTGGTATACGGCAGGTGCTGGGTTCAAACCCATTGGCCTAACCGTTTGGAGTTTTCGTGGTTTTCTTTGAATCTTGCATAAATACGAGTTAGGTTTCCTTGGAAAGACCCCCACGAAGGGCACTCCCTCCCTGGACCTATATCCTTCGAATAGATAATCGGCCGACACAAAATAAACCAATCAAATAATAATCTTTCTTAAATGGTATTTGGTAGGTATTACAGTATATTGCATATAATAAGATATTTTTTATTGATTTCTCTTCAATCAAACCAGAGTTGGCACAGTTTGAACCAACTGGTTTTAACCATAGTTTAAACCGTTACTCAAAAAACCAATTGATGTTTTTAGAAAAAAATCCAATGACATTTTCTCTTTTTTCTTTATAATTTACGTGTTCCAAATTATTGGATACATAAATAATTTCTACTTTAAACATTTTATTTCAGCAATAAGCATTAGATATAGTAGATTTAGGTCATTTTTTTATGTACAGGATTAAAATCAGTATGCATTAGTGAACATATCTATTGCTCTAAAGAAAAAGCTTCAAACATGTGAATTTATCAAAAATAAAATAGATAAAAAATATTCAATATGTAGCATAAAATAATTCATTTTTTTTAAAGTGCAGATTATTTATGCAATTAATAACATAACATGATGATCTTTAAGACTTTGCTCAAGCTATTACAGAAATTTTTCTTGATTGGGGAGATTATCTTGAAAAATTAAAATCAAAATATAAAGTCGAATAAGAGAGCATTCAAAGATTGGGTGCTAGTTGTAGCATTTTAATAATAATAATCTTTTTTTTTTTTTATATGTCTGCTTAATTTAATGACCAAAAATGTTGACTTCAAATTAGCACTCAAAAACAAATTCACAGGAAGTATTTGAAATTTATTATTCAAATAACTGTGGAAAATAATATTATATTGACCAAACTGTACGCAAATGTTTAATATTAGTAATCAAAAGATTTGTTTATAAAGATTTTAGATAGGGATGCACAGAATATCCAGTATCTATTCGGTATTCGGCCATCTTACCGAATATCAAAGTATTCGGCCGAATTCAATATTTAATAAAGCCTTTAAAAAAACTTTTCACAATTTCTACTTTTATCTGTCAATTTATTAACATATTTAAAATAATTAGAAATAAAATTGCTTTGCTTTATAGAAATTACCCAATTATAAAAGACTAAATAATATTATTAGTACTAGTATCACTCTTTCGTAATGTATTTACTATTCATTTCTATTTGACTGGGCGATTTTCAGGTTTCCAATATAACATTTGCTGTTGTTGTGACTAATTAAATACACTATATTGCTATTGATTATGGGACACTTGCGATTTTAGACATTTTATTAAATATCTAGAAAAATACATGAGGAATCATCTCGAAACACTTAGTGTATAAATATAATACTAGTATACGTCATACATCTCCGGAAGATTTTTTACCGAAACTCCATAGGGGACCGTCAACAAATTAAAAAAAATGAATATCTTTTGAATAACCCTGTCAAAACTAATGTAGCAAAAGCGCTCAAACTCTAGATTATGATTGAATGCCTTATTGTAATACACTGTGTTCATTTTTATGCAAATAGCATGCATACTCGCAGAGTAATTAAGGTTTTTATAAAAATGGTCCCAAATTTTTCTAAGTTTTTTCCTTATAATTTTCAGAGTTCTTAATATAAAATAATATTTTTTTCAGAAAATATGACAAACAACATTGCACACAGTACCCTGTAATCAGAATTAAAAAATAATGAAAATTGTATACAAAATGAGTTGGTTTACTAAATAACTTTTTACTGCGCATGCGTCAACGATATCAAAATTTCATTTGCATATTATGTTAGCTAAATGTATAGAGCAACTTTTGTGAAAGTCACAAAATCATAACTTGAATATTCTGAAAATAATCGTCAATTGAATAAGTTGAAAATCCGTTATTCTCAAAATGAAGCAAAAACAAGAGGGGTTGTATCCATATATTCATTGATTAGTGTGAATATAGAATACACAATACGGAATGTTACGACTACTTTTGGATAAAATCCCTCATTTTTTTGCTTCATTTTGGAAACAACGGATTTTGTCCTTTTTCTATAGACGATTACTTTCAGAATTTTCAAGCTATAATTTTGAGACTTTTGCAAAAGTTGCTCTATACATTTAGCTAACATAATATGCAAATGAAATTTTGATATATTTGACGCATGCGCAGTAAAAAATTATTTAGTAAATCTACTCATTTTTCATACAATTTTTATTATTTTTTAATTCTGATTACAGGGTACTGTGTGCAATGTTGTTTGTCATATTTTCTGAAAAAAATATTATTTTATATTAAGAACTCTGAAAATTATAAGGGAAAAACTTAGAAAAATTTGGGACCATTTTTATAAAAACCTTAATTACTCTGCGAGTATGCATGCTATTTGCATAACAATGAAAACAGCGTATTAAAATAAGGCATTCAATCATAATCTAGAGTTTGAGCGCTTTTGCTACATTAGTTTTGACAGGGTTATTCAAAAGATATTCATTCTTTTTTAATTTGTTGACGGTCCCCTATGGAGTTTCGGTAAAAAATCTTCTCAGAGTTGTATGACGTATACTATTATATTTATACACTAAGAGTTTCGAGATGATTCCTCATGTATTTTTTAGATATTTAGTAAAATGTCTAAAATCGCAAGTGTCCCATAATCAATGGCAATATAGTGTATAAAATACATTTGTAAATCAACTTGTGTAAAATAAGTAAATAAAAAATGTCACTGCTTCTTGGACTTTTATAATGAAGTTTTCTGTTAGATGTAAACGAAAGTATTTGTAAATATGACATTTTAAAGATTTGTTTAAATATGACTTAAGGAGCTACTTCAGTCACCTGGAAAGATTCACTCATTAATGCTAATCTTATGAAGAATATTTTTTAAGGTATCTCGTGTGCATTTTAATTTTTTGCATTGGCTTGCTGAGAATGATCTCTACATCTGCCTTTCTTTACTTTTTTGAATGTGTTTGCAGATTTTTTTTTCAAGACGATGCTTTTACCTTTGAAACTGGTTCTGAAAATCAAGAGTGTGTGAAGGGAAAACTGCGCCCAGGGCAATTTGGCACCCCCAACTCCCAATTTTTTCTAGTGACAGGCCAAAAATGACGTTGGTAGCATAAATTTGGTGCCCCCTAAATTTTTGCGTCCAGGATGGCTGCCCCCTTTACACGGCTCTGCTGAAAATGAAAGTGTCCTAATTAAAAATATCTGTAAACAAGATAAAAAAAGTAAAAATGCCCTTTCTACAGATTAATCTCAGCTAGTCACCTGCAAAAAAAATTGTTTAAAAATACTGAAATACAAATAAGATATCTTAAAAAAAAAAAAAAAAAAAAAAAATTCCACTGAATTAGCATTTGCGTTCAGTTGACTGAAGTAACCTTCTAATTTACCCCCACTGAATAATTTTTTTGCGCATGATAATTTGTTTTAATATTTTCTTAGTATTTTAATATTCACATGTAAATATATTTTTCAATAGAAAAGTGTTTGGTATTAATATTATCTGGCCTTTTGTGATGTAATTTTTCATAATCAGGGATACATCAAGTTAATGTATTTTAACAGAATTTTTATGCACATGCATGTGCTCCACCAATGGCTGAGAAGTTCTGTTCTCGAAACTGGTTGTCTGGAGGGTGTTATATTCTAACCCAATCATTTGAAGTTTTCGTGGTTTCGAGCCTTGGATTTCCTTGCATTAAATATGGGTTAGGTTCCCTTAGAAAGGCCCCCTTAGACCCTATATCCCTCGTGTTGATAATTATCAACACAATTTATGACAGCCAATTATAATTGGCTGTCATAAACACACACATGTATATATATTCACATATACATATATATTTAGTACTGGTGCCTGGTTAACCAAAAAATTAAATTAAGTAATATAAACCTTGCTGATTTTTGATCCAATTGTTCAAACTCGCAATATTTTTGGTACTTTTATGTTGACTGGACACAGTAACTGGAATCCTATAAAATTTTTCTTAACAAAGACAAATTCTTCACATTTTTAAATAATTCGTTAGGATTTAAATTGTTTAATTTGAAAGCAAACAAACTCACAGGATAGATAAACATTAACAATTCGAAATAAAAAAAATATAGGATTAAAAAATGGATTTGGGTTTTCATTCTACATTTTTTCTCAAAACTTCTTTTTTTTTTTTTTAAATAAAGCATTTGCAGGAAAAATAAAATCGCACCAACTCCTGATGCGGAATCATAAAGTAAAATGTACAATTTTAAGTACAATTTTTATATTTTACTGGTAAAAAGTAGATAAAATCCCATTCACTATATTAATACATTGTAGCAATGATATGGTAAAGAAAGTTCTCAGTGTGTGTCAGTAGTCTAGGCATCAATCAATTGTAACATTGTCTTAAGTTATTTAAATTTAAAATGCTACCAGTCACCATAATGACTGATTATATTTATAGTACTAGTCATCAATTAAAATATGAACTCAGGGTAGACATTACACATTTAGATTTGTGTAATGACATAATGTACAATTTTTAAAACAATGTGGAAATCAACCGGCACATGTCTAATCAGAATTCTGCTACCTTCCAGCAGCTTAATATGTATACATTGATAACCTGGGCAAAGTATTTCATTCATCTCTTTATCTTAGAAATGACAAATTACTAGGTTTTTAAATAAATCATAGTTAGTTAAGTACTTTTTTTTATTTCAAGAGCATGACTACATTGCCCATTCTCCCCCTCCCCCCCCCCCTCCCACTTAAAAAAGATGTTGCAAAATGGAATTCAATAATATTCAGAATAGCACATTTACAATAAAAATTTAGGAAACTGGCTGCAGTTGAAAAACACTACATTCATTACTGTACAATAATTTTAAGCGATACTATAAAGTCCATGTTGCAATTAATTATTTTAATAATTTAGGAGCATTAATTTTCAGAGAAATTTTAATTTTACTTACAAAAAATTCCATACGGTGCAGGCAACAAATAAAATGAGCAGAACACTGAAAAATAAAGATAAATATATATATGTGTGTGTGTGTGTGTGTGCAGGGCCATCGCTAAGACTTTTTATTGGTGGGGGGAAAGACCTTAAATTGCCAAGTCAAATTTTCATATTTGCCAACTCGTTTTATAATTTTGCCAAGTTACCACATTTAGAAAGAGTAATACAGTTCTTATTTGTAAAAAGTTTAATAATATTCCCAATTAGAGTTGTAACTTTTGCAAATTCTATCAAAAATAGAAAATATACTACAATTTTTATTAAAATTTTAATTAAATTTTCCAAGTGTAACAACACTTGCTAATGTTTGGGGGGGGAGGCTCCCCCCTGTCCCCCCCCCTTAGAGAGGCCCCTGTGTGTGTACACATATAAGTATACTTTTTATGTCAAAAGTAACTGTATTTTACGAAATGTAATGCCGATTAAATGAGCTTTAATTCAATTCTGAATAATTTCTGAATCATTACATTTATAATCGTCATTATTAAAATAATTACTTTATTATTTGAAACAATAATAATAATTAATAGTTGATTAATTATGCTGCATGTCTTAGATAAAAAATGATTTGTAAGGCATTTTATTAGACAAAGTGGCGAAAAAAGTTAATTATTTTTCAAATAAAATATTTGTTATTAACATGACAAACTGCTATTTGTTTTGTTTACATTTGTAAATATGAGCACGCGCTTGCGCAGTAAAACCGCCATGGCTACAGAACGAACCGCACTGACTTTTTCTTCAGTGCATTTAGTTGAAAAACTAAACGCACTGGTTTTTGCTTACGAATACAGTTTTGAAACGCACTGAGTGCACGGAGAGACTTTACGAACGGCTAGTTTGAAAACTAACTGCACAAGTTGAACGAGTTCCGACTTTACGAATGCGTCCCTTTTGTAGTGTAATGGATATATGAATTAAAAATAGTTCTGAATTGTTGTTGTCTCTTGTGTAATGGCTCATTCGAGGAGAAAGCCATAGCTGCTGTAGGCCTCAAAGCAATGTCAAAACCAAACCAAATTTATCAGTTGTTGAATATTTTAAATCAGTTCTACTATGAATTTCAACCATTGTTGCCGACTTGCATAAAAATCTTTCAATGCGAAACAAAGCCTTGACAACTATGCAGCATTCTTCCCACTCTTTTATTTAATTTCTATAGAAAAGTCAAATTACTCCAGCAATAAGAATAGACGTAAAATATTCACCAGCTTTAAAATACATTCTAATCATAATATTTGTAGTGGAAAAAGCAGTAGATACATATGGTTGATTTCCAGCGTAGGCCTTTTTTTAGCAGCATTTCTTCGGCAATAGCAGCATTCGTCGCCATGATTGTTTCAGTTTCAGCCGATTACCAGTTTACGCCATTTGTCAACAACCTGCTTTCGTCCATCGCGGCATTCGCAACTGCGACCGTTTCCACGGGAAATTTAAGTAAGTGCTTTTTATATTCTCATACAATAAAGGACACAGATGTCACATACTCACCACATTTGCTCCTGCTTTTTTTCCCCCTCCGATTTGGCGAAAATTTTGCTTTTGAATATATGTTACAAAATGTATGCTATAACAGCATGGGATTTTTTTTATTTCAATATAAAAATTAAAATAACATGAAAAAATGAAAGAGATTCTAATGTTTTAAAAAAGGAAATAAAAAAAAAAATAAGTAAATGGAAGTTTGATATAAATAATTATTGATATCGTATATAATAAAAATAATTTATAAAATAAAAACGAAAAATAACAGTAAATAAACATGAATTCAATAAAAATGGAAACAATAAATAAAAAAATACAAATAATAAACTTAATAAGTAATAAAACAGTAAGTATAATTTTCACAATGACTCGTAAATATTCATACTTAAGCCATATTGAATGCATGCTTTTGCTTTACTTAAACAACACATTTCACTGAAATCATTAATTTTTCATTTCATCTCCCTAAAATTGTTATAAACTCATTAACCGGATCTTCACTACGGCACAGATGTGTAACGCCGAATTGGCGGGGGGGAGGGGGGGAAGCACGCGCAAATGTGGTGCGTATATGATATCTTAATAAATATGTAAAAGTTTTTACTTTAAACTAAATATAATAAAGTTTTTACTTTTTCGAATGATTGTTATCTGGACCGATAACAGAAAATAAACAAGAATGAAATAAAACTAATATAGCCCAGTTAAACTGATGTCATTGATCTCACCGGCTATTTACACTAATTATATATTACAGCCTTATTTTTTCGAGGAATAATACCCCTCGAAAAACAAATTAAGGGGGGGAGGATTAGCTCCCTCGTTTCCATCCTTTATACTTAATATTTGAATTCCCAAAACTAATCAAGAATACGCCCTATCATAATGAATCTCTATGCAAAATTCTAAGCAAATTTGATAATTCTGCAGAAAACTCCATTTATTTAATTTAACAGGGGCTATCCCCCATTCTCTTCTTTATACGTAACAAAAGAGCCCCAAAAATACTCAGAGAAGCGTCTTACATCCAAAAATTGAAGCAAATCGGTTAATTGTGAAGGAAAAATCCATTTACCTAAATTAAGAGGGTATATATCCCCCACTTTATACTTAACCAATGAACCTTCAAAACATACCAGGGAAATGCCATATCAGATTGAACCTATATCCAAAATTTGAAACTTATCGGTAAATTCTGTGAAAAAATAAATAAATAAATAAATAAATAAAAAAAATGCGTACATTAAGGTGAGGTGGTGGCTATCCCCTATCCCCCTACTTTATACTTAACCAATGAACACCCAAGACTAATCATGGAGGTTTCTCATCTGAATGATCCTACACCTAAAATTTGAATAAAATCTGATAATTCAGCATGAAAAACCGATTTATCTAACTTAAGAGGGTGAGATTAGATCCCTCACCCCCTCCCTTATACTTACCAAATGAACTCCCAAAAATAATCAGGGAAACGCCTTATCACAATAAAGCTATATCCGAAATTTGAAGTGATTCCGATATTTTTATCATGAGTTATCGCGTTACATACACACATACATACCTACATACATACAGAACAGGCGGGAGCCTGAGAACCCTAAGCCCCTAAAGCCTGAGCTCTAAAGCCTGGGAGCTTATGCTCTCAGGCTTTGATAGCCTGTGAGATAAAAATCATGCGTCAAGAATAAATTATGAAATACTTTCCAGCACTTCCAGAATAAAACAAACTAAGAAAAAAATACTATTAAAGTCATAATCTATCTTTATTCAGACTGACGTACGTTTCGTCGCACAATTGGCGACATTTTCGAAATCATTTATGATAGAACTCTTTTTGCAAAATTTAAAAACACGATCTGGGAATCAATTGAGATATTTTTACGAAACAAGAGTATTTGCAATGATAAAGCATCCCTTAAGTTGCCTAAAATTTGGGAAAAGATATTCCGAAAAAATATCTCAATTTTTTTGTGTAACCCTGTATAGATTTGTATACGTATTACATAGTCTTCTAAAAGTGAGTTTAGTCATGAAATGCATAGCACACCGGTAAATTCCCCTTCAGCCATTTCCGTCAGAAATGAATTTTAAATCAAAAATGAATTTAATTTAAAAACTCGCACTACAACTGAAAACACGTACACGTCCCAGCCATTATTGATCATAGGCAATACTGTAACGGAATTATTTTTTGTGCATATCTGTAAATGATTTATGAATTCTAGGCAAAATGAATTCGATAGTAAACATGTTGCAAGCTCGCTTCAGTTATACATATCAGTTTCAATATCCTCATCCGATGTTACATCCCCGATGTTTACACTATTTCAAAATAGTGTAACATCGTAAAATTGCACCACGAATGATTTTTACCCGTAGACCATCTTGTCACGAAATTATTTTGAATATCCCTGTAATTAATTATAAACGCTGCATACTTCACTTTCAATGCCGAAACAGCCATAGTAAACATCCATAAATAACAAACATCATTAACATCATGCTGGGATTGCATGACAATCCCAGTATATCCACGCGAGTAAATTAATCAGTATTACAGACAGGGACACACTCTAAAAAAAATTTTTGGAAAATTAAAAAAAAAAAATCTTGTACAATTATATTCCAAGAACTTTTTATGCAATGGCAACAATAAAAATTCATGTAACATATGCAGATTTGCACTTTGAATCAAAAAACTTTTAAGGTTACTAAGAAATTTTTTGGAAAATCTGATTCCTAGAACATTTTAAGTAACGGTAACGAGGATTGCAGATAAAATTATAGGAAAATTACCAAAATTTTAGTAGAATCTTTTGTATAGTTATTGATGTCTTTAGTTTTGTAGATGGACATCATTTTTCTTGTACAGTGTACATATAAAATTTTAGTAAGCATAACAGATTTCGGTAAATTTAGATTACTAAGGTTACAGATTTTTCTTACAGTGCAGATGGCAGACAGATAGACAGAATGAAGAAAGAAAGACAAATTGAATTCAAAAACACTTTTTGGAGAATGTCAAAAAATAGCATTTAATAGCATTGGTATCAGGTTTGGGGTACCGATAACATAACATCTTTTACTTTTATAATTCGTGCTTATATATAAATTGCCCATCGCTGCACGAGAAGCTAATGTACAACAGAACTACTGAAAGTCATCTACAACGTCTATTTTACTGTTTTTATTTATACTATTCGTTGGTTTTCTCGATTTTGGTTTCAACTTTTGTTGTAGGGGAAATCAAACAAATGGGCAAGCATAATGGAAGTTAACTCAAAAGATTTCGATAAATATTTCTCTGAAAACATTCATTTAATCAATAAATCGAAATCCTTACTTTATAATTATTAAATTTTTCTTTATCAGTATTAGCATAGATGGCAGCACTATTGAATGTAATATTAAAATGATTACAAGCGGAAGCTGTTTTTTTTTAAAATCAAATTAAATATTTTTATGTAACACTTAGCAAACCCGTGATTTTCCATACAATTAAAATGCAACGCAGATGCACTTTGAAAGCAAACGAATCCAATAAAACATTAGACACAATTTATATTCGTTACCCGTAATAGAGAAAAGTTTTTTTCTTTAACAAACAATTCGTTAACACAAGTATCACTGTAATAAATTCATTATTTTTTACTTACCCATCATACGTAACATAGGGTAAATCTTGCAATCGTTTTAAAAATCGACTTTTTTTATTTATTTTATTTTATTTTATTTATTTATTTATTATTTTTATTATTTTATTTAGTTTCATTTATTTATTTATTTATTTATTTATTTATTTATTTGTGATGGATTTACACGTTTCAGGAACTAGAAAATATGAAAAAACATTTTTTGTAAAAAAAAAAGAATTGCCGTGTTTCTGTGTCTGTAAACACTATCTCCCGAACAAATTGAGATAGAGACTTGAAATTTGGGTATGTACTGTGATTTCAGAACGAAAAAGACCCTGCGTTGATATGGGATCGAAGGAGTTTATTTACAGTAGGTCATGACAGAGTACAAGCAAGAAAGAGCAGAACAGAACATAATGGAAAACACATGTATTTATAGGTTTTAGTTAGGATTCTAGATTATCCAATAGTAACTCTTAATAAGAGGACCAATAGAGATCTTTGATAAGATAGCCAATCATCATTTATGCATAAAGTGATGTAATATAAAATCAGTATGATGTCATGGGCGATTAGAATCCAACACCCTCCCTTAATCGCATCTTACATTATATTTTCATATTACATTGGAGTAAAAGTGCTTGGAGTTTAGCTTTAGGCAAAGATTTTGTCATCATATCAGCAATTTGATTATCAGTCGAAATATACTCTATTTTAATTTTATTCTCTCTGATAACATTACGGATAAATTTCAGTTTTATATCAATATGTTTCATTCTCCCATAGTTATTTTCATTAGTTATGCACTTGATGCATGATTGGTTATCTTCATACACAAAAACATTTTTAATACTTACAATTTCACAGGCAATATTTTTCATCCATAAAATGTCTTGAATACCTTTGCACAGAGCAATTATTTCAGCTTCTGTGGTTGAAAGAGCAACAGTCTTTTGTTTATTTACACACCATAATACAGGGCAGTTACAAAACATTATTATGTAACCAGACACAGACTTCATATCAATTGAGTTTGACCCCCAATCTGCATCTACATACATAGACAAATCCGAATCATCTAAATTACCCTTTTTGTAGTTTATTTTTAATTTTACAGTACCTTTCAAGTATCTCAATATTTTCTTTAAGGCATTCTAGGCAACATCAGTAGGACGTTCCTGGAGTTGACTTAAGCAATTGACTGCAAATGAAATGTCTGGTCTGGATACATAAGCTAAATACAATAAAGACCCTATTAGTTCGCGATAAGGCCCATTAAAAGCATTAGCTTTTTCAAACATAGCAGGGGTTGATTTAGGTTCAATAGGAACAGAACAAGGATTACAATCAAGCATATTGTACTTAACAATCTTAAAATGTAATGTTCCTGATTTAAAAACAGTCCTTCTGGAGTAAATTCCATTCGAATATTTAGAAATTCTGAAACTTTTTTCTGATTTTGACATTTGAAATTCTTTAGATAACATATCAATAATAACATTAATTTCTCTAACATTTGAACCGGAAATTAAAAGGTCATCAACGTACAAAGCCATTATAATTTTCTTAGAGTTTACATCTCTTACAAAAATACAAGGTTCAGAATTAAGTTGTTTAAATCCCAGTTTAATTACAAAATTTTGAAATTTTTCATACCATTGTCGTGAGGCTTGCTTTAGGCCATACAAACTCTTTTTAAGTTTGCATTTCCTACCACTATTATCATCATACCCCTTGGGTTGATCCATATAAATAACTTCATTTAATTCACCATTTAAAAAAAGCCGTTTTAACATCCAAAACATAAACATTTAAATTTTCATTCAACATAATAACTAATATGAAACGCAAGGCAGGCATGTTTATAACCGGTGAAAATGTCTGAGTATAGTCTATTCCTTCTTGCTGCATGAACCCGCGAGCTACCAGCCTTGCCTTATACTTACCGTCTCTTTTCCTACGTAACACCCACTTGCAAGAGATGGCTTTTCTGTCTAATGGTAATTCCTCTAAGTCCCAGACATCGTTTTCTTTAATGGATTTCATTTCATCGTCCATGGCTAGTTCCCATTTTTGTTTTTCACTGTACGGCAAAGAGGAAATGTCATCAAAAGTTAGTTTCTTCTTGAGCGAGCATTGCTTCATATATTTCTGGCTCTGGATATCTTATGGGTTGTTTCTTTTCTCTAGAAGAGGATCTTTATAATATTTTCATTAATTGAATTTTTATCGTTTTCAAGTTTTGTTTGCACTAAAGTTTCAGAGTCTGTTTTACTTTCATCATTTTGATTTTTAGATTCCGGATAATTTTCCTCAATATTTTCAGTTGTATGTTTAAAATTAACTGAATTTTTCTTTTCTTCATTGAATTTAACGTTTTTAGAAACAGTTATCCGATTTGTTGTGGGATCCAGTAGTCGATATCCCATTGAAGTATAGCCTACAAATATCATTTTCTTGCATTTTTCATCTAATTTCTTTCTTAAGTTAGTAGGTACAAGTGCATAGGCGTCACAGCCAAATACTCTGAGATTTTTCAAATCTGATTTGCTATTATATTTCAAATAATATGGAGTATCATTATCAATAGAATTACTTGGCAATCTATTTTTAAGATAAGCTGCAGTTAGTACTGCTAAACCCCAATAGCTCTTAGGCAAATTGGATTCATATAGCATTGCCCTCCCTTTTTCCAAGAGAGTTCTATTAACGCGCTCAGATATTCCATTCAAATATGAAGTATATGGGGGAGCTGGATCAATTTTTATACCCACTTCATTTGTAAAATTTAAAAGTTCTCCCTCTATAAATTCTTTTGCATTATCACATCTAATTTTCTTAACGGAAGGATTTAATTTGCAAAACGATATTAGTTCACGAGCTGCATCACTTTTCTTTTTAAGTAATCGAACTTCAGTAAATCGCGAAAAATCATCAGTAATAGTTAGAAAATATTTCTCACCTCCAATAGTTTCAGGAAATATGGGTCCACAAGTATCCGTGTGAATCATCAACATTGGTTCTTTTTCTCTGTTTCTCGGACCTTTGCCAGCTGGTGTTGCACTGAGTTTTGCACGAGCACAAATTTCACAAAATGATGAAGGGGTAGGTAATCCCAAATGGATCAGTGGCTGGTTACAGGGGTGTCCAAGTCTTCTGTGCCATAAGTCCTTATCGTACGTTGATGTCAAAGCACTTTCATTAGATGGAATGAAATATCCCGAATATTTATATTCGGGATCATGAATATCATGAATATCCCGATGACCGAAGCGCATTTTCTTATTATCTTTTTCGATAAATACTTCTTCATTCTTGAATATCACTGAAAAATCTGCTTTTTCTATGTTCTTGACAGAAATTAATTGTCCATTTAGATTCGGTACATATAATGCATCTTTTAAAGTTATGCGAATATTCTCAGATATTGTACCATTTATACTTCCAGTACCTTCCACATTTAACACTGCTGCCTTTGAAGCACATTTAATTGTCCCAGTTGCAGGTTTAAGAGAAGTGAATCATTCTTTGATAGAACACATATGTGATGTCGCACCTGAGTCTATGATAAATTTCCAATTATTTGTGTTTCCAGTCATAAAAGATATTTCAAAAGCTGACTGTTTTTCATCCATCTGCGTTTCTGGTTTATTTTTACAAAATTTTTTATAGTGACCTATTTTTGAACAATTATAACATTTGACCGTTTTCATTCTACAAAATTTTGAGGTGTGGCCTTTCTTTTTGCAAAAATTGCAAAAGAGTTTTTTCTGTGCCGACATAAAAGCAATATTATCATTAAATGATTTAGTAGTATTTCTGGATTCACTCATTAATGCTTCAGCATCAATTAGTCTTTGCATAACAAATTCCAGAGTCAAGTTAGTATCAGGTTGATTTTCTAACGCAACTTTGACGGATTCAAATTCCTTTGGCAAAGACATTAAAATGTAAACAATTGTATCAATGTCATTCACCTGAGCACCAGATATCCTTAAGTCAGTAATTAATTTCAAAACATCGTCAATATGCTGTCTCATTGTAATATCTTTATTCTTTTTCATTGTGGACAGTCTTTTCCGTGTCAATATTTGATTAATTGCTCCTTTAAGTTCATATGTTGCCTGCAGGGATTTCCAGATTTTACATGCGGTATCTTCTTTTTGAAGAGAAGATAAAATCCTATCCTCTAAAAGCGATAATAATAAAGCGTAAGCCTTTTTTGCTTTAATCACTTCTGGAGCTTTTGCTGGATCTGCTTCCTTTTCCAAGAAAACATCAAGTTCTTTCGCCGCAAAAATCGCAGTTACTCTTCTGCTCCATATTTGGAAATTATTTCCATCAAACGGAGCGACCGAATAATCCTTGTTTTCAGTCATCGTTTAAAACACCGCAGACGAAAGTAACATAAGTACTCTATGGCAATAAATTTTGCCTGACCCACTTTTCCGTTCAACGCAGAAAAACACTAAGTAAGTAAGAACCAAGCTCTGCTGTGGTTTCAGAACGAAAAAGACCCTGCGTTGATATGGGATCGAAGGAGTTTATTTATAGTAGGTCATGACAGAGTACAAGCAAGAAAGAGCAGACAGAACATAATGGAAAACACATGTATCTATAGGTTTTAGTTAGGATTCTAGATTATCCAATAGTAACTCTTAATAAGAGGACCAATAGAGATCTTTGATAAGATAGCCAATCATCATTTATGCATAAAGTGATGTAATATAAAATCAGTATGATTAGAATCCAACATGTACTTACTATGTCAGAATGAGAAGAAGCCTATTTAACATCAGTAGCCTCGATTATTCGTAACCATTTTTTCGAACTCTCAAAATATTCGTTTTAATGAAAAGAATATAAAAGATTTTGAATTTTTTTATTTTAAGGTGTGAATGTAAAAGACAATTAAAAAAAAAAACATAAATTGTGCATAAAGAATGAAATCGATCAGCTGATGAGTTGCCGAGATATTTGCAATCCTATTTTCCACATTGTTCAATATTTCATGACCCTGTATTTCATTCAAATTTGAATTCAAAGATACATTTTAATTGTGAGACACTTAATCCAATGCAGTAAACTGGTAGTTAATATCATTATCATTTTTGGAATTATAAGGATGTTTCTTTTATACAATTTGATATAACTTGATTACCTCGTCGATCAAAAAACTATCGCCAAACTCTAAGATTAAATGTCAATAACGGCTTATCAAAATGGCACGTTCAATTGACATTAAATACATTACATGTGTTTGTTAAGTCATCAAGTGATCTTTAATTAGATGTTTTGTTTGTAGTTCACTAATATATTTTTTCTTTCGTTATTTAAAATAAAAATTATGCCTATTTGTATAATTTACTAGTAGTTTGGCGATTTATACAATGTATCGAAATAGGTCGACAGGATATTCAGGTAGTACCCGCAATTCTGTAATAGAGCCTTACTATGTATTAGAAATATTTAAATATGCGTTTAAATTTTATTTTGAAATTGCGATACATCTATACTAATAAAAGAACGTCTGTCTGTGTGTGTGTTTGCGATGGCTAGGAAAATCTACAGCACGTACGAAGCTCAAAATTTTTTTTGAGAGTAGCCCAATGTCTCTCCTGATGCACCTGAAGCTCAGAATTTCAAAATTCTATTTATTAACTGAGTAATTAATTAAATTCCAAAGCTCACTCTCATAAAAAATCGCCTTTTTTCGCTTTCTTTCCCTTTTATTTTCTTATGGTTGATTGGTTGCATAAAATTTTCGCAGAAATAATTAAAAAAGCTGGGACAGACCTTTTAAAATTCATAGACTGGCAAACTGGCAGTTTAAATGAGGATTTTTTTTTTTTTTTTTTTTTTTTTTTTTTTTTATCACAGCTGCTGTACACCATGGAGAAAAAGATAGGTGGAGGCGAAGTAAACCGAAAAAAGGTTTGCAACACGGAGTAAGAAGTGTCTTACTCCGTGGTTTGCGATATTAAACCATTTATCGCTGAAATTTTAATGTCTCAAACAAAAGTACGAGGAAGGAATTTTGTATTAATAAAACGAATTGAAAGAAATGAATTACAGCTGAAGCATATTTTACGAAGAAATAGTATTTTTTTAAAATGGTTTTTTCTATTATATTATTTAGGTTAAATTGCATTTATGTTATGGTTAGAATAAGGATATGTTACAATAAAGTGAAGGCTAGGTTACATTTCAGTTATATTTAATTTACGGTAGGGTACTGTTAAGTCGCTGTTAGGTTACAGACAGGTTCTGATTACGGTACAAAAGTTTAAGGTTAGGAATTTATACACAGAGTGAACATTACGCAAGATTTGATTAAAAATAACACTTACTTTTGTTAAATAGCTCTGAAATTATAATATATATATTATAATATATCTTTTAGCTACCATCGTGTATCGATTTCATTCATGGTATAGTCAGATTTAAGAGTGATATAATTAGTTTGAAATTCAAAATAATTCACTTGGGATTTGTATGTGAAAACAATAATTAGTACGTGACTTAATAGTGATTTTTACGGGTAAATATCAACTTTTTAACACGAAAATCATGCAATCGTTGGATACATATTCCCTCCCTCGTTTTTTATTGCTCATTTTGAGTATTTTTAGAGCTTAATATTAGTTGTTTTTAAAACTGATTTTTCACACAGTCAGTGGCTACGTATTTCAGACAACGCATTTCTGCAAGTAACGAGTTAATGATAAAATCATAGAAATTTCAAGTTCGTTTAATATTGTTAATACGGATCCGGGCATTGCCGGGCGGGTCAGCTAGTTTTATAAATAAGTTTCCATATGTTTTATTTTCATATTTTATAGTATGCACATCTATGATGGGTAAATATTACGGTGGCTTCTAATGACTAGTTTTAAACATAATTGAAAAAAAAATTTGTCTTTTTTTTTTCCAGTCTTCAATGGCTTCAACCGTGTCTTATCTGTGGACATACCACACTGGCCGATTTTCTACATACCCATTCAACGAGACCCTCTCCCGGCCGTACAAGTTCCGGAAATTTCTTCCACTACGGACGTCCGACAGGATGTGGAACGAGGTCTTGCCCCGGATCCAGAAGGTTCGGACTCAACTGTACAAGTCCCGGACATTTCTTCCACAACTGAAGTTCAACACGATGTGGAAGAAGCTGCAGTTAAGGGCCATTATGGAATTGAAGACACAAATGAAGGTGAAAAAGATTTAAACGATGAAGATGAAAAGGATTTAGAAGATGATGACGAATACAATTCAGAAGATGAATATGATTCAGAAGATGAAGATCAACAAGGTGATGATGATCGCGAATTGATGTGGTTTTATGATGACTTGTAGCAGTTAGATGACGTCATAGTTCAAAAAATCAATAAAACTCCTTATTCAATAGATGTCTTTTTTTATTACAATTTTTTTAAGAAACAAATTATGGCTTTCACAAAACCGCAACACTATCAAACATTTCCTATTACAAATTTCTTTTACATGCTACTAAAAATCAGTAACAAGCAAATGGTGACAACTATCGAATATAATTGCTGTTTTTATTGCAAGACAAAGTCGCGTGTTAAATCAGACATTTCTGTTCCTCACATCCTTTTTTTCAGTTCCAAAAATCGACTCTAGATGACACTATAAATGTTTCAAATTACTAGAACTGACATATTAAAATGTATCCAAGTTCACCTTTTTTTACCCTGTATATGCTATTGAAACACCAAAAGTAAATGACCACTAGCACGGGGCGGAGTTTGCAATGTTTCCCACAAGCGATGCAGTATTTGATTGGTTTCTGGTGAACGCTTGTGGGATAAAGCGAGAAGCTGATTAGCTTTAATCCATCGTGACGTTCTTTGACGTCAGATATGCTTGTGGTCCATTGATATAAAACTAAAGTTTTCCCCGAACCATAGTCAAGGAACTTCACGCGGTTCTTCCACCGTCCCAAAAGGCATCAGTAGATGCCCATTCGCTACGTCATCAGCCCGCCAACTGATGACGAAACAGCTGAGCAAGGGAGACACGAGGACAAACGACAACGAAGAGCTTCGTAGCGTCTATGATACACGATACGATAAATGCAGTAGACTCTCTCTATTCTGAACACACATGAGACTGTCCAAACATGTTCAGATTATGGGGGTGTTCACTATAGAGAGAAATTGCAAATGCATTACTACTACTACTATGTAAGATAATCGAGCCATTAACTGATTAAATAAGGTCAGTGCTACTGAGTTTTTATTATATTTTCTCCCTGTTAAGTTTTAGAAGTAAACTAACATGATTGCTACAAATTTTAATGAATGCCCTATCATGGGCAAAAAAGAAATTTGCTGAAATTAAACAGCAGCAAAATTATAAGCAAATAGTTTCTTTAATTTCCATTTTTCCAGTAGTTAATCAATCGAAGAAATCGATCAAATTTCAAAATTAATCTTTAAAATATCATGCTTAAGCTGTGATTAACAATTATTCATGTAATACTATAATTTAAAATAAGCAAGATGAAAGTAGATTCAGTGGTGACCATCCCCCCCAAACCCAATGACGCAAATCCCCCCCCCCAAAAAAAAAATCTTCATACTTTAACATTGACCCTCCCCCTAAACATAATATCAATCGTAAAATATATTCAACTTATAATCTACTGCACATTCAAAAGATAGCGAGTTGAGCATAGCGGATTGAGTTTTTATTGCGCTTACCTAGAATTTAAAGAAAGAAAACACAGGAACATTTCTGAAAATTCAACGTTGTAATAATTTAAAAGTGATATTAAAAGAATCAAGATTTACAAAAGATAGCGAGTTGAGCATAGCAGAATGAGTTCTTATTGCCCTTATCTAAAATTTAAAAAAAGAAAACACGAACATTTCTGAAAGTTAAATGTTGAAAAATTTAAAAGTGATATTAAAAAAAATAAAGATTTTTTTTAACAGTAAAAAAAGGAAATAATAAGAATTTAAAAATCCCCCTCAAAAATATACTTTTTCTCCAAATCCCCCCCAAAACTAAATTGTATGACGCACCTTGTGTCACCAAACCCCTCTCTGGACACCCCTGAGTAGATTATATTAGCTTACCGTAATTGTCTCCAACTAATCAAAATATAAGTGTTAACACTTTCTAATAACAAAACTCATAAAATGGCTTCTCTTATAGCAGGCAACTGACAACGTGACCACAAGAGCTCCAAACTCTCTAACGTTCATTGGTTTCTCAACGAAACCACAAAATTTTAATTCCGATATGCAACAAACACACTGGAATTTTAATTTTAAAAATTCCATTTTATTACGTATGTGAAAAATCCCTTTTTCTTATTTACAAATATATTTGTTCGCAATTATCGGTGTCAATCTCTTATTTTAACATATTAGTAATGGAAATTATTTGTCCGTTAAAGGGTTAACTGAAAATTTTATCACAACTATTCAAACAAATTGCAACTTCAATTACATGTTTAAAGTCTAGCAGTGATTTCGTCTGTTTACTTTTTTAACCTTCCTACCCTGAATGGGTCTAATCGACCCATAACTATAATTTGTTTTATACGATTCGAACCAGAACTTTTTTCATAATGAAAGATAAATGACAGATTCGGACGAATTAGTCAATTAAATATATTAAAATGTTTTAAGTAACAATTCTGGTGTGAAATGTTTTTATTAAGATTGAGCAAAATTTCAACAGGGTAGAAAGGTTAAAAGAGTTCTTTAAACCTTTTTATTCTTCTGTAACTGTTTTTCTGAATTTCCATGATGGGGAATTTCAATTCTGATTGCAAACCCTTGTTCGAGTTACAAAGAGGTAGAGTAGAACTGAGGACCAAAAGTAGCGTTCATAATACTGGGGTGTTCAAATTAGAAGGTCTTCAAAATACAGAGCTTTTGTTAAATCTGTGGACTTTCGCCGGGACCGTAAATATATGTTCATAATATTAGGGTGGTCACATTACAGAGAGTCCACTATATTTTGAAATTGCAACGTTATTTTGGGCGTTACTACAGATTGATATTCTTCAGCACTATTTTTAAATTAAAAGAAGGAAACTTGCTACAAAATTCATGATTTGTCTCCTCACTTGTTGCTGAATTCTAAAATCGTTTTATTAATTTTAAGATTTTATCCTTCTAATATAAGATAAATTACAAATTAGTTGGAAGTGCCAACCCCAAAACTTTCTTCTATCATGGAACCATGGAACCTTAACTTTTCTTCTTCTTTTTTTTAATTTTAAAATTCATTGTTGGAATATTTTAATTGCGTGCCAAGATTTTTGATACATTATCAAAAGTATCATAGTTATTATTATTATTTTTTTTTTTCAAAAGCAAAAATGTTTGAGACATAATAATAATAAATCATTGTAATCTAAAAGAAAAAACATCTTTCAAAAATCCAGTCATTTTTTTTTCTCTCTCTCTTTTTTCTATCGTCTGCTTCATAACGGATATATTCTTTTAAATTTTTCTTTTTCCATTTAATAAAATGCTTATATTTTCAAAAAAAAAATATGTATCTTTTAAAATAGGGTTCAACCGTTGAATTTTGAAAAAAAAAAAAGAGATTTCATTTCATATAATAAATAAATAAATCAGCTTTCTAAAACGCAGTCATTTTTTTAAACTTTCATTGTTATATCGTCTCCTTCATAATGCATTTATATTCATCATTTATATTCTTTCATCTTCCATTTAAAATTCATGGTCACAATATTCTACTATCGTCGCCAGAGTTCCCTAATTAGTTCCAGAGTTCCCTAAGAGTCACTTCTCTTCTTAATTCTTCAACTCGAAAGTAAAATTGAAGATCAAAGGATGATTTTTCACCCCACTTTAGTTCGGCTCAGTACCGATCTTACACATGGGGATGCAGGAATGGGGAAAGAAACAACAGATAAGAGCCAACTGACTTGTAATTAAGAGAGGTTACCACATTGGCGCTTATTCGCTTCTTTCTGACAAACACTTTTTGGTGTACGGGCCCTGAAGTAAGATAAGACTAATGATAATTTTTTTCCTCATTAGACATCTGTTTTCGCACTCTTTCCCGTCCCAATGATTCTTCAATGTCATGGTCAATGGTCAGTTACCCTTTCGAGGGGAATTCAACATCCTGCTCTGTTTTCACAGTACATATCTATATAAAGAAGGGAATTCAACATCCTGCTCTGTTTTCACAGTACATATCTATATAAAGAACCATTTTGTAGATATAGTTCCCATATGAAATATAACTAACCTCCGTAACGTTTTACAGCGTTAACGGGAATTATAATCCATTATGAATAACTTAAAAATATACGAAATGTATTACGTATAAATAAAATTACAAACTTGCAAACATTTTTAGAACAATAGTTTTATTAGCTCACAGGCTATCATAGCCTGAGAGCTTATGTGCCCGTCCGTTCTGTATGTATGTTCGTATGTACGTAACGCGATAACTCATGATAAAAATATCCGATCCACTTGAAATTTTGTATGTAGGTATATCCTGACAAGGCGCTTCCCTGATTAGTTTTTGGAGTTCATTCGATATGTATAAGAGGGGGAACGGGGGGCTCATGCCCCCCGTTAGTTGATATAGATGGGATTTTCATGCAGAATTAAGTTTTCAAAATTTAGATTAGGATCATTCTGATGAGGCGATTCCGTGACTGTTATTAGGTGTTCATTGATTAAGTATAAATAGGGGGAACAGGGGTTCTAATGCCCCCCCCCCCGTTAGTTGATATAAATGGGATTTTAATGCAGAATTAAGTTTTCGTTCAAAATTTAGATTAGGATCATTCTGATGAGGCGATTCCGTGACTGTTATTAGGTGTTCATTGAATAAGTATAAATAGGGGGAACAGGGGTTCTAATGCCCCCCCCCCGTTAGTTGATATAAATGGGATTTTCATGCAGAATTAAGTTTTCGTTCAAAATTTAGATTAGGATCATTCTGATGAGGCGATTCCGTGACTGTTATTAGGTGTTCATTGAATAAGTATAAATAGGGGGAACAGGGGCTCTAATGCCCCCCCCCCGTTAGTTGATATAAATGGGATTTTCATGCAGAATTAATTTTCGTTCAAAATTTAGATTAGGATCATTCTGATGAGGCGATTCCGTGACTGTTATTAGGTGTTCATTGAATAAGTATAAATAAGGGGAACAGGGGTTCTAATGTCCCCCCCCCCTTAATTTATACAAATGGGTTTTTCAAGCAGAATTTTCAGATTTCGTTCAAATCTCTGAATAGTTTTGGAAGTTTAATGGTTAAGTATAAAAGAGGGGGATAACTCTTTTTAAATTATATAAATGCTAAATGGGTTTTTATTAAGAATTATCTAATTTGCTCTGAATTTTGGATATAGATTTTTTATATGATAAAGCATGTCTTTGATAGTATAGGAGGTTCAATGATTAAGTATAAAAAAAGAGAAAAGGGGAGAGCTGTTTCCCCTTCTTAATTTTTTTTTTCGAACGGAATTAACCCTTGAAAATATAAAGCTTTAATGTGCAATTAGTATTTGTAGCCTGTGAGCTCAATGCCTTCAGTTTAACTGGGCAGTATTCTTTTTTATTTTTTTTCACATCATTAATATTCTAAAATTCCATTAAGAGGTTTAATCAATTAACTCCCCACCCCCCTTATTAATGTTAAATGTATGGGAATAAAATGCATTCGTATAGTAAATTAGAAAGTTTAAGTGCTTAAAAGGATTTGCGCAT
This sequence comes from Maratus speculifer, assembly GCA_964019185.1. Classification (NCBI taxonomy): domain Eukaryota; kingdom Metazoa; phylum Arthropoda; class Arachnida; order Araneae; family Salticidae; genus Maratus; species Maratus speculifer. Next base: position 8,789,173 of record CAXHSM010000001.1, read on the forward strand.
TCGTATATTTAAACAAGTTGGAAATTCCACGTAAAGCGTGGCAAATGAGGTGCTTTCGTATGATAACGATGTTTTAAAAATATTCAGATCTTGCTGCTAGTAGATAATACTTCGGGTAGAGTATAGTAGTGAAATATATATATATATATTTTGTGTGTGTGTGTTCCTGTAAATATACAAGAAATAATTTTTATTACACCTCAGCGACGTATATCATACGCTATACTATCTACTTTCTTTTATACAGGAAATAACTTGTAGTATTCCTCAGCAATGTATATCAATCTCATGTTAGTCAATATCGAATGTTAAATAGTCAATTACAATTATCGCACCAAAAAAAATGTTCTCCCTATACCATTATGTAATGGAATACTTTTGTGTGACCTTGTAAATCAATAAAAAATGCTTTTTGCACCACAGATTGTGCAAAATGTATATTATAATATGTATGTTCATAGAGGCATAACAATTTTATAGTGTTCGAATTAGTGTAGTCCATTAAAATGCATTTGAAACATTTTTCCCCATTGACCGTAATGTAACGGAATAATTTTGATTGCCCCTGTAATTGATCTATGCATCCGATTTTCATAAAATTTGAAATGATTCGACAAAATTATGTAATGATTATATATTTTAAATTTCAAACGATAAAAATGCATTTGAAACTTTTCATCTTATTCACCGTAATGTAACGGAATACTTTTGATTGTCCCTGTAATTGATCTATGCATCCGATTTTCATAAAATTTGAAATGACTCGACAAAATTATATAATTATATATTTTAAATTTCAAATAATTCGGTTGGGTAGTTTTTGCGTTGTTATATGCGGAAAAAAATCTCCCTAGAAAATTAAAATTTTTGTCTTATTCAAAATTGTCCAAATATTTATAAAATATGTGTTTAATTTAATATTTTATGCGTTAAAAGCTAATAAGCGGTGATTAATATTTTAACCCTTCCAGATAAATTTCGACAAAAACATTTGCCACAATGAATTCCAAAAAATGGAGTGCATCTCACTATTTTTCTTTAAACGTTAGGTTCTCATATTTATCGCTTTTTAGGTGCGTTCGTAATTATGTAAATACGTAGCACCTATAGTGGTCGTTCAGTCCGTCCGTCTGTCCGCATATAACAACGCAAAAACAACCCAACCGAATCGTTTGAAATTTAAAATGCATAATTATTACATAATTTTGTCGAGTCATTTCAAATTTTATGAAAATCGGATGCATAGATCAATTACAGGGCCAATCAAAAGTTTTTTATTACATTACAGTCAAAGGGGAAAAAAGTTTCAAATGCACTTTAATCGTTTGAAACTTAAAATACATAATTATTAAATAACTTTGTCGAGTTATTTCAATTTTTTTGATAATCGGGTGCATAGATCAATTACAAGAGCAATCAAAAGTATTCAATTACATTATGGTCAATGGGGAAAAAGTTTCAAATGTATTTTATACGTTTGAAATTTAAAATACATAATTATTACATAATTTTGTCGAGTCACTTCAAATTTTATGAAAATCGGATGCATAGATCGATTACAGGGACAATCAAAAATATTCCGTTACCTTACGGTCAATAATAGGTTAAAAATATTGATTTACTTTCGGAGATATTTTAAATATAAAAATGCATCAAACGTCTATATACTTAACCTTACGAAAGGGAATTCGGAAGCTGACTGACCAGCACCCTTAAACAATATTTTCCCCCGCCTGACTGTTTTAGTCCAGGCGAAATAAACATTTTACTTTTCAAAAATCGGGTGGAAGATTTTTTTTCTTCTGATTTTTTCATAATGATGCTAACATGGATAAACCACGTTTTAGAATAAAAATTTCTCAAAGCTAAATTTTCTGTGTGGTCAAAAAACAACAAAATTTTGGGATTTTATTTTATTTTATTTATTTATTTTTTTAATATCTCGAGATTTGTTGCCATAGCAAAATATGTCAGTTAGAATATTAAATAGGACAAAATTCTGTATAATATTTCTTATTTACAACATTTTTATACTCTAAGTAGGGTCATTCCACATGAATTCAACCAATGGGTGTTGCATCATAGTCACAGATTTTTTTTTTAATTTTATCATAGATAGACATAGTAGTGAAACCCTCAGATCTGAAATTTAAAAGTAATTTTCACAATATTGGTTGAGATATAGCCATTTGAAAACTGACCATTTTTACGAAATGGCGGCCATCTTGGAATTGTATCACTGTCTAAATATCGCCATAACTTGACAACTAATGGCTCAAATGTTATATATCTGGTACCAATTTGAAGCTATTTGTACAAAGAATGAATATTTCACATCAAAACAATAATAAATTTTCATTTTTTTACTTTTTATTATGTGCAAAGTGAAAATTTCACCCCAAAAAAGGGCAGATTGTAATGGCTCATAAAAAAAATGAATCATCATGAATTTTTCTGAAACTTGGTAAAAACATTGCTCCATCTGTGTGCTTTAAATAAAAAAAAATTGGAAAGGTAAAATTTGTTGTTTTAAAATAAATGGTTTTTTACACATAAGGTGTCATTAACCAAATAATGATCTTTTTAAAATCTGTAAGCATTTCTGATTAAAAAAATAATGGTTAAAATAAAATTTTCTAACATCTAAATTAATGTAAAAGTATATTCAAAACCTCATTTGTACTAATTTTGTAGGAATCTGCCCCCCCAGCCCCCCTCCCCCCCCAAAAAAAATTAGACAATTGAAAAATTTTTACACTGAAAAAGATAAGAAAATAATTAAGGAATATAATGTATAATTATAAAATACCTATAAATGCAGTGCATATATATATATGATAATTTACTTCACATATAGGGGCAAGTGGGGTGGAACGGGACAGTAGGTTTTTCTCTTTATGTATCATTCTAAATATTTCATCAATCACATATTAGATGAAGTAATGGTACCCCAATCTTCAATTGAAAAAAGTAGCTAATTTACATAAGCTTGCAATTAAAGAAAAAGATTATTTCAAAAATGAAAAGTAAATTTAGTTCATATACTTTTTACGCTTTCTGTATAATGATTTGATTATGCATAGATGTAACAGTTTCTCTATATATGGAACATTATACTGTAAAATTAGAGAGGTAAAATTTGTTGTTTTAAAAATGGTTTTCTACATATAAGATGTCATTGACCGAAAAAATGATTATTTTAAAATCTGTAAGTATTCTTAATTTAAGAAATATTGGTTAAAATGAAATTTTCTAGGATCTAAATTAAAGTATTGTGTTTATATTATATAATTCAATAAAGAAATATCAATTTGCAGTTATTTACACTAAATATTCATTTTTACAGTACTTTTTATTTCATTTCATTCAAAATATGATAATATAATTCTCAAAACATATTTACATAAATATTTTAAATACCTTACTATGAAATGGATGAAAAAAAAAAAAAAAAGGCACATAATATTTTCTCCAGAAATGTTGGAGAAATACTAGCTGTAAATTACAGAGTTAAATTATTCAATTGTGTAATTTAAATAAAATAAATATATATAAATGAGTTAATTGAGTTGACATTTGTTATTTTTTGTTCACATTGAGTTAAAATTTATATGAACAAAAATCTAGATATGATGAGACAAAAAAATAAATAACAATAATATAATACAAATCCAGGGCAATCTTTAAATTGCATCATCTTATATAGAACATGATGCAATATTACATCAGCTTATAGAAACATAATAAAATTTTTACATCATGTTTTGAATTCAAAATTTAAAATTTTGAATTCATGTTTTGATTCTTGAAATAATCTTTTTCTTTATATAATTGCAAGCGTGTGTAAATTAGCTACTTTTTTCAATTGAAGATTGGGGTACCATTACTTCATCTAATATGTGATTGATGAAATATTTAGAATGATATATAAAGAGAAAAACCTACTGTCCCATTCTACCCCACTCGCCCCTATATGTGAAGTAAATCACCATATGTATGCATTGCATTTATACGTATTTTATAATTATACATTATATTCCTTAATTATTTTCTTATCTTTTTCAGTGTAAAATTTTTTGAATTGTATAATTTTTTTTTTGGGGGGGGGAGGGAGGGGGGCTGGGGGGCAGATTCCTACAAAAATAGTACAAATGAGGTTTTGAATATACTTTTACATTAATTTGGATGTTAGAAAATTTTATTTTAACCATTATTTTTTGAATAAGGAATGCTTACAGATTCTAAAAAGATCATTATTTGGTTAATGACACCTTATGTGTAAAAAACCATTTATTTTAAAACAACAAATTTTACCTTTCCAATTTTTTTTTTATTTAAAGCACACAGATGGAGCAATGTTTTTACCAAGTTTCAGAAAAATTCATGATGATTCATTTTTTTTATGAGCCATTACAATCTGCCCTTTTTTCGGGTGAAATTTTCACTTTGCACATAATAAAAAGTAAAAAAATGAAAATTTATTATTGTTTTGATGTGAAATATTCATTCTTTGTACAAATAGCTTCAAATTGGTACCAGATATATAACATTTGAGCCATTAGTTGTCAAGTTATGGCCATATTTAGACAGTGACACAATTCCAAGATGGCCGCCATTTCGTAAAAATGGCCAGTTTTCAAATGGCCATATCTAAGCCAATATTGTGAAAATTGCTTTTAAATTTCAGATTTGAGGGTTTCAGTACTATGTCTGTCTATGATAAGAATTTAAAAAAAATCTGTGACTATGATGCAACAAGTTTTCCTTAAATTGGTTGATTTCACGTGGAATGACCCAGTAGCAAGCGCAGTACGCCAAAATCCCCCCAAATACCATTCTATTTAAAATTAAAGAGTATAAATAAGAAAATTTGTTTGTGTTTGTAGTTTTTGTATTGAGAAAAACTAATGCCTGAAAGTGAGGTACATCTAAAATTATAAATAATAAACGGGTATTAATATAATATAATAATTCTATTAGGTAGAATTGTTAAAAAAAAAAAATAATAATAAAGGACATTTTTTCCCTTAAAAACCGTGAAAAAAGTAGTTAAGCCACGATTATTCAAATGTATTCATCGGATTTAACCGTGTGTATATATATATATATTACAAATTTAAAATTTTTTCGCCAAAACTAACCTTTATACTATCTTAATTTTCTTATAATAATATTCCGTACTTACTTCAAATTATTAAATTAAAATCTTGTTTCTAAATCTAATCTGTTAATCCTTATGCAGACGATATAAATTCTTAATTTGCCTTAAAAAACATTATTCCAGTATGCGTAAATTTAAAAAAATGGCTCTAAATTAAAAATATTCTTAATTAAAACTTTATTTCTTAATATTCCAAATAAAACTGATTTCTTCTATGTTTTTATCAACCCTTTTTAAGAAAGTCTTATTAAATTTATTCCAAAACCATACCTTTCAAAAAATATCATTATTTTATTTTATCTATTTATTTATTTTTCCTACGTCAATCTTTGATGTGTGCATATTAATAAATTCATTTCTTTTCTTTTTTCTCTTAAAATTAATCATTTATAAAAATCGTCTGCCTAAGATATTTAAAACTCTGAGTCAATTATAAATTGGTTAAATAATATTTTTTTTTAAATAAATTTATCGTTTGTGGAAAATAATCTCGTAGCTGGACAAGAATTCTGTTTACATAAGAGAATGATGGTTTGAGGTTACAGAATGTTCCAGAACTTTCTTTTTAGTTTAAAAAGGTGGAAGTCTCGAGATGAAAAAGATTTCTTGGGTTGCTTCTTCGATGAGGACAGCTCGCTGAAATAATGATGGAATTTTTGCAAAAGGAGCTTTTCCTTCCTCATTATTACGAATTTAATAAATGAATTTACAGCAGCCCATGACTAATTATTGGATCTTCTACATTTATTTATTTATTTTGTTTTTTCAATCGCTTGCCATGACTGTGTGTTTCTTTTTAACCAGTGGAAATAATTAGAGTTCTCCTTAAATCGTCACACACACACGTATATATACATATACATATATATATATATATATATATATATATATATACTAGCGGCCTTCGCCCGCTACGCTGGTCGGTTTATCTAAAGAAATCTTGAAGAAGTAGTTAGATAAGGTTCAGACATACATTTAAAAAAAAAAGCAAGTCGATCATTCAAAAAACGTTGGGAAATATCAAATATTTACTGTAATTTTTTAAGAAAAACAAAGTTTCGAAAAAAAAAATTAAATCGAAAAAAAAATTACACTGACATATTAATGCAAGGAAATTTTCCCAGAGAGAAAATTCGCCTTGAATACAATATTTCAAATTCTTTTAATTGCTTATAGGCGTTAATGCCAACATAGTGAAAAAAAATTCCATGCTGGGAATCGAACCCGGGCCATCAGTATGGCGCACTGACGTTCTACCGACTAAACCACATGGAACGACAGCCAGCTTGAAACTTTCTCATACTTAAGTAGACTGGCGAAAACATAACGATAGCGCGTTTTAAAATCGCACAGTGACATCTATTGGATTTTATATGTACTAAAAAACGTTATGTACTAAAAAACGTGAGCAGCGCACCTAATAGTTTCTTTTGTTTCTTTTTGTTACTTTTTTGTCTGTTGTCCGATTTTGATGAAACAAAGCCTATACACTGCCCGGGAGTGTGCATTCTTCATTAGTGAAAACCGCATAAAAATCCATTCAGTAGTTACGAAGATAACCTCGAACAAACAGACAGACAGACAGACAGACAGACAGACAGACAGACAAAAAATTCAAAATTTTTTTTTTGTGTTTCATTGGTTTTCTTTTATCGCCCTGACTCCATTTTTGTCAATTATCTTCAATGTACAGACACACCGGGTCCTACTGTTTTATTATATGTATATATATATATATATATATATATATATATATATATAGAGAGAGAGAGAGAGAGAGAGAGAGATATTGGTAGCAGTAAGTTATTTATTTCAAGGTTAATATTAGGCCTTTTTTGCATCCGTAGCAAACTCTGATTTTGGTGCCCGCTCTCCCTCTCTCGCCCCGTTCAAAAGAAAACTTATCATGAGAATATTAATAAATTTGTTATAGCCGGATTTGGGAAATCTTTAGTATGTAATCATTAAATACGTAATCAGCTTTGTTAAACATGGATTCAATAAAACTTTGAAAATTTAAACGAAAGGAATCGAAATATATCCAGTTTTATAAAAGGTTTCCATCTTAGCAGGCATAATTGTTCATATATTTTTTTTTCTTGAAATAATAACAATCAAAACTAGTCGTTGGAGGCCACCGTAATACTTACCCATCATGGATAAGCATATTGAATCCATTGGGGTTTCCCCGCACAGGTTCGAATCCTGTCGACTTTTCGATTAGTTGTGACGATTTAAGGAGAACTCGAATTATTTCCACTGGTTAAAAAGAAACACACAGTCATGGCAAGCGAGGGAAAAAACAAAATAAATAAATAAATGTAGAAGATCCAATAATTAGTCATGGGCTGCTGTAAATTCATTTATTAAATTCGTAATAATGAGGAAGGAAAAGCTCCTTTTGCAAAAATTCCATCATTATTTCAGCGAGCTGTCCTCATCGAAGAAGCAACCCAAGAAATCTTCTTTTTCATCTCGAGACTTCCACCTTTTTAAACTAAAAAGAAAGTTCTGGAACATTCTGTAACCTCAAACCATCATTCTTTTATGTAAACAGAATTCTTGTCCAGCTTCGAGATTATTTTCCACAAACGATAAATTTATTTAAAAAAAATATTATTTAACCAATTTATAATTGACTCAGAATTTTAAATATCTTAGGCAGACGATTTTTATAAATGATTAATTTTAAGAGAAAAAGAAAAGAAATGAATTTATTAATATGCACACATCAAAGATTGACGTAGGAAAAATAAATAAATAGATAAAATAAAATAATGATATTTTTTGAAAGGTATGGTTTTGGAATAAATTTAATAAGACTTTCTTAAAAAGGGTTGATAAAAACATAGAAGAAATCAGTTTTATTTGGAATATTAAGAAATAAAGTTTTAATTAAGAATATTTTTAATTTAGAGCCATCTTTTTAAATTTACGCATACTGGAATAATGTTTTTTTAAGGCAAATTAAGAATTTATATCGTCTGCATAAGGATTAACAGATTAGATTTAGAAACAAGATTTTAATTTAATAATTTGAAGTAAGTACGGAATATTATTATAAGAAAATTAAGATAGTATAAAGGTTAGTTTTGGCGAAAAAATTTTAAATTTGTAATATTAAGACTGTGTTGAATATGATCACGCAATTAATGTGCATCCTGATTATAGAGGTTCCATGACTCTTCAAAATTTTCGCGATAATTCGGATTCAGATTTAACTGGGGAAATAAATTTAATTCAAGATGTAAATTTAAGGGAATTAGTTCATATTTATAGTGATATTTTTGCAAAGCATAAATATGATGTGGGTAGGATTAATATTGAACCACAACGCGTTATACTAAACTCAGACCTACCTATATCTTTGAGGCCCTACCGAACATCTCCTCTAGAAGAAATAGAAATAAAAAACCAAATTTAATCATTGTTAGCAGCCTGACTGATAAAGGAAAGTAATAGCCCCTATTCTGCTCCTGTTACACTAGTTATGAAAAGAGAGGAAGGTAAAAAAACGCGATTATGTATAGACTATAGAAAATTAAACGCAATAATTAAAAATGATGCAGAACCCTTGCCCCGTATCGATGGAATTTTAGATAAATTGAGTGGTGCTCAGTATTTTTCAACTTTGGATTTAGCCTCTGGCTACTGGCACATACCAATACATCCATCCGATACAGAAAAATTAGCATTTGCAACCAATTTTGGACTTTTTGAGTGGCTCGTGCTCCCTTTTGGCATAAAAACGGGCCCTCCCATATTCAATAGAACCATTCGAAGAATCCTTAATAAATATAAAATCGACTTTGCGTGCCACTATTTTGATGATATTATAATTTTCTCTTCCTCATTAGAAGAACATTTAAACCATTTAGCTGAAATTTTTGACATTTGCAAACAAGAAAACATTAAACTTAAACTTTCTAAATGTAAATTAGGCCAAAATAAAATCAATTTCTTAGGTTATGAAATCACTAATGGAACTATAACACCAGCAAATGCCAATATTGAAACCATCAAAAATTTAAAACCTCCTTCAAATGTGAAAGAGTTACAACGATTTCTAGGTTCCATTAATGTTTACCATAAATTCATAAATAAATATGCTGAAATTAGATATCCTCTGAACCGATTACTTAAAAAAGACACAATATGGGAATGGAACTCAGAGTGTCAGGAGTCTTTTGAAAAATTAAAAAATTCTTTAATTGCAACACCCATCCTCAAAATTTATGATCCTAAATTACCTTTACATATGTTTGTAGATGCCTCTCAGATAGCAGTAGGTGCCGTTCTAAAACAACCTGATAAAGAAAATTTCTTACATCCTATTGCTTATCATTCTAGAATTTTGAAGAGTTATGAGCAAAATTATTTCATAACTGAATTAGAATGTTTAGCTATTATAGATACTCTTGACAAATTCTATCATTACTTTCATGGTGTCAAGTTTACAATTCATATGGACCACGCATCTCTAGTATGGTTAAAGAGTGTTAAAAACTTAAGAGGTAGGCTTTTTAGATGGTCGCTCAAACTTAGTATGTTTGATTATGAGATAAAATATGAAAAGGGTTCAACAAATGTCGAAGCAGACATGTTGTCACGAAATCCTGTTTGTCATTTTAATCAACATATTAGTTTATTGCTAGATAGGAAAGAAATTATAGAGATGCAAGACAAAGACAATGTTTGTGACAAAAAATATAAAAAATATAAAATGTTTGTGACAAATAAGAATGGAATTATTATAGTTCAGAAAAAGGGATTCAAAAAAATTGTTGTACCAATGTCATTAAGAAAAAAATTACTCCATATTGCTCATGATAATTTTGGACATTTAGGGATTCAAAAAATGCTTAATTTAATATCTCCCAACTATTATTGGCCTAATATGACAATAGACATTACAGAATTTGTTAAACATTGCGATACCTGTCAGAAAAATAAAAAACCAAAGCAGAAAAGATTCGGCTTATTACAAGCTATGCCAGCAACAGATCAACCTTTTGAATGTCTTTCTATTGATACTGTTGGTGGATTTAACTATAACAACTCAACAAAAAAATTCTTACACATAATAATAGATCATGCAACTAGATTTGTTTGGGCTTTTCCCTCCAAAAATGTTACCACTGAAACATACACTAACTGTTTAAAACAAATTTTCAATATCAAAGCACCTCAAAAAATACTTAGTGACAGGCATAAATCTTTCAGATCTCCAAGATTTAAGAAATTCCTTAGAAATCATCATGTTCAACAGCGTTTTACATCCGCACATCATCCTCAGACCAATGGAAAGGTAGAGCGCGTTAATCAGACTATAGTTACCAGGCTTAAATGTAAAGTTAATTCCACTTCTTCTAAAATACCTTGGACTAGATTATTAAACCAAGTCATCGAAGAATACAACAATACGCCCCATTCTATCACCAAGTTCCCACCTGCCTATTTATTTTATGGTCAATTGCCTTATGAATCTCCTTTAAAACGAAACTATTACCCATCAGTAGACAAAGCCCTCAAAATTGCGAAAGCGCGAACTCAGGAATTTCTCCTTAAAAGTAAAAGGCTCTATGATCGAAATTTTGTCGAATGCCCATTAAAAATACAAGACTCTGTAATTTATGAAGAATTTAAATACCCTAACACTCGAAAATTAGAACCTACTTTCTCTGGACCATACAAAATTATAAATAAACTTTCTGATGTAACTTATGAAATAGATAAATTTAATTATGAGACAGGACAGAATTCCGTTATTGTGCATGTTTCTAAATTAAGACCCTATTTTTCACCAGAAGATTTTAAACTGTTTCATGAGCAACCCAAAAAACAAACAAAACCTCAGATACAATCACAATCACTAGATCAAACTAGAGTCAAGACAGTAGATTAAGTTTTAATTCTTATTCTTTAAATAGTTTATCACCATGATTTTCAACATTAGCAGGTATGTTCTTGGAGGCCTACAAGAATATTACTTGTTTTTGGGGGTTTTTGGGGTTAAATTGGGCTCCTTATGCAGGCATAAGGTGAACACTTTGATTGTAAAAGCTTTCAAATTGATGTTGATAAATTAATTTTAAGGGTGTTTAAGTCTAACAATATTTACTCATGTATTTGAAATTAGTATTATTCTATTTATTCAGCAGATATTTATGTTATAACAGTTATAAAATCTAATGATTCTACTCAAACCTATAACATAATATGTGATTTTCAGTGATTGTGAAAACTACAGATATTAAGAGTTTTTCAGAAAAGCACACTATTTTTATTTCTATTTCTCATTTAAGAATGACACCTTTTATTCCTATTGTATTTTATTATTAAAGTTTATAAACCATGTGTAGATAAAACATTATTCTACATTTGGCATTTGAAAACTTATAACCAAATTTGACAATTTTGTAAAAGAGTATCAGAGAGGAATTATTGTAAGGAAATACTGGTTGAGAGTCCATTTTCTAAATAGTTAGATTTAATTTTATTTGGATTTTGGAATTATTATGATTTTTTTTATTTATACTTTCGGCTAGCAAAAAATACTTTCTTATGCTATTAGAAGATAAGAAAATTATTTAGTTGCTATGTAATTATTTTTATCCTCAACCAATATTTTCCCTATCAATAATAAACAAATAGTGATATTTTCTTTTGATTATACTCTTGTTTTACTATTATTATTATTATTATTATGATTTCTATAATGAAGTTTAGTATTAATTATACTCTTATTGAAAAATATTAGGATATGGAGTCTTATTATACTATTACTTATTATTGTTGTTATTATTTAAATTTTTCTATATTATTTATTATTGATATTGAGAGTGATGCTATTTATTATTGAAAAATTGATATATTACTGAAAGATGTTGGATCCAACATAACATTAAAACCAAAGATTAAACTAGGTTTGAAGATTTTTAATTAAAGAGACTGTATTCAGAGAACATTGGAAAAGACTCTTTTATATATACTATTGAAAGACTTGTTTCATTTAAAGGACTTATTTAAAATAAACTATGCATTAAGTCATTGTAATTATTTAAACTTCCATGAGAACGAATTTTTATTGTTTTTATTATATTTTTATCTCTTGCTTATTAATATTCATAACTTATTTACTGTTATTATATGTATTATCTCCTATGCACTTACAAATGGTAAGTGATGTTGTAACATTATTGTATTTCTTTCAGGGAAATGCTCCTACCTAAATTTAAATTCAGAATTATTTTCTCTTAACTATTTTATTTTAATCGCTAATATTTTTTATATTGCGTTAATTTTCTTTTCTTCCATCTCTTGGCCTCCTGAGTTTGACAGTTTTATTCCAAAATTTAACTTTTCTAAATTATTATATTTCTGTTGTCTGAACTTGTAGTTTTATTTAACTATCAATTTCATACAAAGTCTTGGAGAGGGGGGATAATATTACAAATTTAAAATTTTTTCGCCAAAACTAACCTTTATACTATCTTAATTTTCTTATAATAATATTCCGTACTTACTTCAAATTATTAAATTAAAATCTTGTTTCTAAATCTAATCTGTTAATCCTTATGCAGACGATATAAATTCTTAATTTGCCTTAAAAAACATTATTCCAGTATGCGTAAATTTAAAAAGATGGCTCTAAATTAAAAATATTCTTAATTAAAACTTTATTTCTTAATATTCCAAATAAAACTGATTTCTTCTATGTTTTTATCAACCCTTTTTAAGAAAGTCTTATTAAATTTATTCCAAAACCATACCTTTCAAAAAATATCATTATTTTATTTTATCTATTTATTTATTTTTCCTACGTCAATCTTTGATGTGTGCATATTAATAAATTCATTTCTTTTCTTTTTCTCTTAAAATTAATCATTTATAAAAATCGTCTGCCTAAGATATTTAAAATTCTGAGTCAATTATAAATTGGTTAAATAATATTTTTTTTTAAATAAATTTATCCTTTGTGGAAAATAATCTCGTAGCTGGACAAGAATTCTGTTTACATAAAAGAATGATGGTTTGAGGTTACAGAATGTTCCAGAACTTTCTTTTTAGTTTAAAAAGGTGGAAGTCTCGAGATGAAAAAGAAGATTTCTTGGGTTGCTTCTTCGATGAGGACAGCTCGCTGAAATAATGATGGAATTTTTGCAAAAGGAGCTTTTCCTTCCTCATTATTACGAATTTAATAAATGAATTTACAGCAGCCCATGACTAATTATTGGATCTTCTACATTTATTTATTTATTTTGTTTTTTCCCTCGCTTGCCATGACTGTGTGTTTCTTTTTAACCAGTGGAAATAATTAGAGTTCTCCTTAAATCGTCACACACACACACACACATATATATATATATATATATATATATATATATATATATATATATATATATATATATATATATATATATATATATGTGGGAATATTGAGTGATTATCTTATGATTTAAGTAAAACTAATATTCTTGATAAGATAAAAAGGTTTATTAGACATAAAATATGTAAGTAACATTCAATGATAACAGTAGAACTGAATAATATTTAAAATAAATAAGCTTCCCTGAGCTTTTGATTAAAAATCCATCCAACTGGCCATCGCTGAAATCTATAGAACACCTCGTTCTTTTTATGCATCATCACGTGAGTCTCAATTGGGATATCACGTTCATTAAATCATTGAGTATATTATCTTTTATTGCTTAATACTTCATCCTTTATACCCACATTTTCGGTCATCCTGACGTTCCTGGCGACCTCGCCAGCTGCCTATTAAAATTTAGACACAAATTTATAGAAATAAAACAGGTAAATATAAAACAACAACATCTATCGTTACAAGTAAACATAAAACAAAAACATCTAACATTATGCAGATGCATTACCCCACGGCTTGACGTATTTTGCAATAGTGGATATCTTGTCCACCATGGTCTCCAATCCTCTTTGCATCATAATGATCATGTGATTTTTCTATAATGTTTTTATTAGGTCCATGGAATTTTCTCCTTTTCATTCCTGTTCCATACTGCATTTCTTGGATTAACTTGGTATCATTTAATTCATATCTGTTAGGTACTTTTCTCATCATGTTAAATTGCTTTCTATAATTACCATTACTCCAAAAATATAGATTTCTACACGGACCATTAAAATTTGTTTTTATGCTTCTTTTGCCTTTAAATTTAAAAGTATCCTTTTCACACGGTTCAGCCCTTTCTTTTTCAAAAATTTCATATTTTCTTTCTGTTTGCTGTACCTCTAAATATTTCTGTTTGCTGTTTCTCCAATTTTCATATGTGTGACGTTTTCCATCAAAATTATTTCTCGAATAATATTTCTTTTCTTCATCTCTATCATTGTAATCACGCTTCTTGTAATTTCTGATAAATTTCTGTTTATTTGCATTAACTCCTTCAATATTCCTTTCTTCCCTCGTATTTTTCCGTTTATAATATTTTTTAATTTTCCTCGTTTCATTTTTATTTTCATTGGCGCGTGCACATAAATTGCGTTTTTCTTTTAGGTCATTCATTCGTCCTGTTTGTGATGTCTCGTTTCTTTCATTCAATCTTTTCTTACTAATTAAATTTTCTTCTTTCTCATTTATTTCTTTTCTAATTTTCAAATTTCTCACGTGATTCAAATCAATTTCATTTTCTTCTATGACTCTCGCGAAATTAATCAAGTGATTACCTCCTGCATTATTATCATTTGCAAGTATAACATTTTCATCGCGTGAATTATCTAACGTAGACGTTTTCATTTCATTATTATTTTTGGCAGCATGATTCAATTTTATATCAGAATTCTTCTGAACTTTAGTGTAACCTACTTGAATACTATTGCGTTTGCCAACGATCTTAATTCCATTCTCGTCTATCGCCAAATTTAATTTGCTAATGACATCATATCCCAGTAAAATATCATATTCAAGAGATTCTAGCACGTACAAATTTGTTCTGATTAGAAAACCATCAATATTAAATTCATATGGGAAGTATCCTTTTGGATAAACAACTATTTTATTTATGCCGGACAAAAAGATATTATTTGAAAATAATCTTGGCGAGCCTATTTTCGTATAATATTCGTAACTCACCAAACTGATATCACTTCCAGTGTCGAAGAAGATCTGTGTCTTTTCACCGTTAATATCAATATTTTTCATGTAATCTGATTTGGCACTGTTAGTTTGCTTGATTACTGCGGAATTCATCTCTTTGTAGTTGGATAATCGTGGATTTTGGCTCCGATTTTGGCTGTCATTTTTTATTTGTTTATTATTCCCATTATTACACTGCGATATTACGTCGCTAAGACGATTACTTTTGAAACACATAATTTGTGCCCTGTTCTTTTCATTTAAATAAGAAAATTCATTTACATTATCTGTATTATCTTTAAATTGTTGTCTTCTTAAAGTATTATAACGTTGATATGGTAACCATGGTTTTGTGTTGTTGTTTTCGCGCATTTTTGGCTCTCTTTCTTCAAAGCGGTGTAAATTTCTATTCAGGGTTTTAATATTACGTCTTGCTGTTTCGTAATCATCTAGTTTACAAACTAATGTATCAACACTTTTAATTTTTGGAAGATCATCGATAAAATGTTCTTTCATTTCTATCGGTAACCTTCTCTTGATTTGATCGACTAATATTAATTCTTTTAAATCTTCAAAATTGGATACATCAAGACCGGTAATCCATTCTTCTAAATAATTCCTTAACTCAAATGCTAGATCGCGCCAAGTGGCTGAGTTTTCTTTCTTATGCGACATTAATTTTTGCCTAAACTCTTCTGGCGTCAATTTGAATCTTTTGAGCAGCAAGTTTTTTACATAATCGTAGTTATTTGTTAATGTTTCTGGTTCTCTAGTTATAACATTAGCAATTTCTAGCGGCATTAAACTTAATAAGTGCATGACCCAATTCTCTTTTGTTATATTCATCCTAGAAATCTGTCTCTCGAATAGAGCTAAGTAGATACTAATATCACCCTTCCCATCAAAGTGTGACATTAATTTAGACAAATCTAGTTGCTTACCTGTACCAGTTACAGCCGAACCGTCACTTGTATTTATCATATTTCCTTGAAGTTCAATTTTTCGTAATTCGTACTCCATTTCCATCTTCTTTTCCTCTAATCTTCTTTCTGCTTCTAACCGTAACCGTCTTTCTTCTTTTTCTGCTTCTAGTCTTTTTTCTTCTTTTTCTGCTTCTAGTCTTTTTTCTTCTTTTTCTGCTTCCAGCCTTAATCGTCTTTCTTCTTTTTCTGCCTCTAGTCTTCTTTCTTCTTTTTCTGCTTCCAGCCTTAATCGTCTTTCTTCTTTTTCTGCCTCTAGTCTTCTTTCTTCTTTTTCTGCTTCTAATCTTCTTTCTTCTTTTTCTGCTTCTAGTCTTTCTTTTTCTATTCTCTCCGCGGCAATGACTTCAAGTCGAACTTTTACAAAATTTTCTTCATAATCCTTCGATTCAGTCACCAACTTTATCAAATCAATGATTCTTGGACTCTGAGGCACAACTATACCTAGGTCATCACACAATGTTAACAAGTCCGCCTTTCTAGCTTTATTCAGAACAGACATTATAATTTTTGTTTACACTTCAACAAAACAATATAGTGCACTATCTTGCAGGCTTGATTACGGATAATTTCTAATCATTACACATATAACAAACAGTTCCTTTTTTACATAATACGTATTAGTTTAAAAACAAAACATTTTTCTTAGACTTAGATCTTCTTAGTGTAAAATAGCTTTCATCGTGAAATTCAAATTCAAATATAAATCAGCGAAATCATTCAAATCCCGGCCGAGCCCCCAAAACTTGTGGGAATATTGAGTGATTATCTTATGATTTAAGTAAAACTAATATTCTTGATAAGATAAAAAGGTTTATTAGACATAAAATATGTAAGTAACATTCAATGATAACAGTAGAACTGAATAATATTTAAAATAAATAAGCTTCCCTGAGCTTTTGATTAAAAATCCATCCAACTGGCCATCGCTGAAATCTATAGAACACCTCGTTCTTTTTATGCATCATCACGTGAGTCTCAATTGGGATATCACGTTCATTAAATCATTGAGTATATTATCTTTTATTGCTTAATACTTCATCCTTTATACCCACATATATATATATATATATATATAGAGAGAGAGAGAGAGAGAGAGATTGGTAGCAGTAAGTTATTTATTTCAAGGTTAATATTAGGCCTTTTTTGCATCCGTAGCAAACTCGGATTTTGGTGCCCGCTCTCCCTCTCTCGCCCCGTTCAAAAGAAAACTTATCATGAGAATATTAATAAATTTGTTATAGCCGGATTTGGGAAATCTTTAGTATGTAATCATTAAATACGTAATCAGCTTTGTTAAACATTGATTCAATAAAACTTTGAAAATTTAAACGAAAGGAATCTAAATATATCCAGTTTTATAAAAGGTTTCCATCTTAGCAGGCATAATTGTTCATAAATTTTTTTTTCTTGAAATAATAACAATAATAACTAGTCGTTGGAGGCCACCGTAATACTTACCCATCATGGATATGCATAACATAATATATGAAATATACCTTTCATCAGAACAAATTTTTCAAGAGTCCGAAAAAAATAGTTCGGGATAATCGAGGTTACTGATATTAAATAAGCTTCGTCCCATTCTTACATACTAAGCACATACAAAATTTCAAGTCTCTATCTCAATTTGTTCGGGAGATAGAGCGGTTACAGACAGACAGACAGGCAGACACACAGACGGACGGACGGCAAAATTCTTTTTTTTAAAATATGTTTTTCAGAATCTCCAGTGTCCAAAACGTGTAAATCCGTCAAAAAAATCGATTTTCAAAACGATTGCAAGACTTACCGAATACTACGTATGATGGGTAAGTAATAATAATAATCATTCAATGGTAATTGAATAATTTCTAAATTTACAACAATGAGACTAAATTAGTCACCTGTAATATTAAACCTATTGAAGTGTTCATGTCGAATATCTTGCTTGCTTTTATTACTTTTAAATAAATAAATAAATAAATAAATAAATATATATTTATATATATATATATTCATGAGATAATTGAGATCAATATCTAATGCTGTACTTTTTCGGGTTTAATTAATTAATTAATTAATTAATTTTTTAAATATTTCGGAAAATTGTTTGCAGCGTTTTCTGAAATTAAAGTAGCTTCATTAAAAAAATGCAACCAAATTTACAAAATTAAAAGTACGCAACGTTAGATAGCGACCTTAAATATCAAATGAACAACAACAAAATAATCATAATAATAATAAATAAAATAAACGTCAAAATTCGAGCTTGAATTCTAAAAAGAATGCTCCCATAGGTTTAACATTAGCATGCAAATGCTTTCGCGTGAAACTACACTAGTCATACGAACAAACTAGAACGCTAAACTTAAACCTATAGGAGCGTTCTTTTTTTACAATTTCTCGCTTGTAATTTAATAGTTTTAAAAGGTATTTTTTCTGTTTGAGATTACAATTGCTGACGGACAATTGCGGCTACAATTGCTGCTAGAATTCTAACGGGATTAGTGTTTACTTTAGTTTTCTATTTTGGTTACTGTTTTTATTTGGAATAAAAAAGAAACATATAGTACAATATTTAAATATATATCTGAGTAAAACTTGCTCTAAACATTTTTTAGATATTTTTTATAATCTTACTATGACTAGTGTCGGACGTTCCTCTCAGCCCGCACAACTTTGAAGAAAGTCCGTGGTAGTTATAGCTGCCACCACCGATATTATTAGGTGATATCGGTCACCCACTGTGAGGATTGTGTAAATGAACACTGACGCTGTCAATTAACTGAACTAACAGTTTATTTAGAATATATGTACACAATAAATATGTTATTTACAATTATATACAATTACCACTCGGATATAGATGATCCGGTTCAACATTAAATTAAATACCGTAAAGAGTTGCTGTGTACTTTTCAAATTACACCTTCTCCTTCACACTCAATGCACGTTAGATTCACTTTATCGGAGACCAATTTCGAATCTCCCAACACATATACACTCGGCCTATGCTATCCAGCCCAGAGCACTAAACACCAGGACCTCTGTGTTCCTTGCTCTCCAGATACGCACTGCTCACGCTCTACAACACAGAGCACTCTCTACCAGTACCTCTGTCCTATACACTCTCTAGGTACGAACCCCAGATACGAACTACTCAAATCTCAGACAAGACTTGCTTTTCTCAAATCACTGCTTTCCCCAATAATAAACCACCCTTTGGAGCTTAATCATTGGGCACATTCCACATTCCTTTCTTGATTAGTGACATGTTGCTTGTTTGCTCATCATTCACCTACATCACTGACAGATGAACACGCCTCTCAGCAATCTCCTCTTTCTCTTATTCATCACCTGTACATGATACCTGTCAATTCTCACTTTAACAAAGAAAGAATGTCACCTTGAAAATTTCAGTACACAGCCGATACAACACAAAAAATATTAAGATAGAGAAATAACGGAAATTCCAATCTTTAGCAGAGGTGGTCTCAGAACCTGACAACTAGAGTTAATCTTTTCAATATAAATTTACTAAAAAACCCCTGAAACTCAAAATACTAATACTCAAATGGTAATAACTTTTTCTAATCAAATATTTAATAAAATCAATGTAAATTCTATAATAAATGATAAAAACTGAAATGTTCCTATAAATAATATTCAAGTATCAAAAACTTCAAAGTATTCAATAACTATAGGAAGAAAGATATTTAACTATAATTCGTTCTTAAAAATACTTCTGATGATAGTACTTTCCCCTGCAAATGCAATCACCCCTCTCTACACAAATACATTAATAATGATCATGGGCATATTATTACTGGAAATCTAAATGCTGTATATGACTTAACTCTGAAAAAATTCATGGGTTATGGTACTAAGTATAGAATTACATTCAAATAAAACATTAATTCTGTAATAAAACAATTTACTTATGATATATATATATATATATATATATATATTTATATATAAAATCGCAATACTGTAACAAACCTATTGAATATTTCAATCAATGGAAAATTTTAGTTATTGATAAATTAACTAAGACTTTAAAATACAATATTTCACATCTGGATTATATAAATACAAAGCATCTTTTCCAGCAAATCACTAAATTGCAACAAAACTGTAATAACTTATGTTGACAAATCTCCAAATAATTATGCAATTATATATAAAACCTATTATCATCAACTGCTTAAATCTATATCTTCTAATAACACTTTCCAAAAAACTAATGATAACATAATTGTAAACAATCGTAAAATTAAAGGCTTTTATGAATTATTAGACATTAACTCTACTAACTTTAAATATCCTTATCTAGTTCTTATACTCAAATTTGATAAGAATCCTGTTAAATTTAGAACAGTTACAATTGGTTGCAATACTTATAAAAATGCTGCTAACAAACTTCTATTAACCCTTTAACATTCAGTGATCCCACGTTGGGATCACCAATCTTTACCGTTCCGCAAAGTGCTAATTTTCACACTAAATGCATCAAAATTCAGTTTAAAGATTACTTTTAACTATGTTTTTCAATACTAGATGGCAGCACTACACATATAATTTGATCTAAAGCTACTGTATATATTTTTTGAAAACCCACATTTTTGAATGAAATATTTCAGATTTTTTTGGGGTTATAAAAAAGTTCGTTTGCAAAAACAAAACAATGCTATTATATTGGCTATAGATCAATCTACTTAGACTATTTTAGTTTTAAATTTTTACTTTCATAGTTCTCGAATAAACAATGTTTGAATATGAGGTGCACCCGACCCGGGATCACTGAACGTTTGCGGACATGGGCAGTTTCATTACCGCTTCCCAGCATACGGTATCATATTTCACTTGCACGGCTGCGAGCACAGCTGTGTTTCCAAGTTTTGTTTTTGTCGGTGAGCTTAGGTCTTCTAAGGAATGTTTTTGCATGTGTGGGGAGGATTTGGGGAATGTCAAGGGGTGAAGAGAAGAAATTTTACCAGTTCACTCTTAGATATTCTCTGGAGTGGGTGTCTTATTTTTTCGTTACTTGAGTTTTCTCATAGTAAATTGCAATTA